>JAQGBY010005977.1:0-13788 GCA_034698785.1 Mycogona germanica | reverse complement strand
AAAAACTCTTGCAGTCCTAGACGTCGTTCCTCCAGAAACTTAGGGCTCAGTCGGTCACGAAAAATTCCACGAGTTGGTAAAGATGGCATCTTTCTGTTTTCACAAGGAAAAATTGAACCATTAAAGAAAGTTAATTATAAGTTGTAGTGCATTTAACACCGAAAGTTTGTAAAATTTATCACAAATTTTTTATAAATATTTATTACAAAATTTAAGAGAGTAGGAAAAATTGAACCATTAAAGAAAGTTAATTATAAGTTGTAGTGCAACTCATTTAACACCGAAAGTTTGTAAAATTTATCAAATTAACCAAAACTACAATATTCAGACATGATAAAACATGTATTGTTTTATTGGGAAATAAAGTATGAAATTAATTGCTTCAAAAGATAAGGAGTGTTTTTTTCCATTTAAAATATATTCAAGATTACACACTTCTGCACCGCTACCAGAGCAGGTCAATTAAAAAGATGATTTCATGTAAAATAATCAGCTGTTAATAAAAACGAATAGAGGAATACTGACGTCTCGTAAAGATCGTTAGATTGCAGCGTCTTCCTTAGCCAACAGAACTCTGAATATCTTCGTCGAGTAAAGGAATTGGCCAACGAAAAGGACGGATCATTAGTCTGCAAGTATACGGAAGTAAACAACTTTGAAATTAGTGACTCGAACTGTTGGAGATTCGAACACACGTACGTGACATCGAATAGTATTTCAATAAAAAACAATATCCGCAATTTGTTTTGCCCCCATCAATTTCGAAATACTGAGAGCCATTGCACTTCTGGACATACTGTACATATCAAGGCCGACATCAGCCAATGTTGAGAAACGCCAAACGCCAACACACAAAAACAAAAACTTTCCACTCGTGCTCAATATTCTTCCGATTACTGGTGAACCACATAAAAATCGTTTTAAATCGTTGTATCCGGGAAAGGAAATGATGTCGATACCGATAACATCTATTTGGCGGCATGAGCAATGACGTTATTAATAATCTTTGCTTTGTGATTTTATTTAGTAGATATTCTGTCAATTAAAACTAAAATGGCAAACCCTCCGGTTTCTCTATTCCCCACGTGACTGGAACTTGACATTATCAACATTGACAAATGGCAATGGCACAGCCCTTACATTGCCAATGTAACTCGATATGGGGAAACAGTGAGTTTGCAGAATATATACACAGTATATATGATCACTACATGAATGGCTGTTTCTAATCACGTTGGACTTATGACACAAATCGGCGTTCAAATCGCTCTCACTTTGGCGAAGACAGCTTTCAACTGGTTTCGTTATCTTACGGCTAAGAAAACGTATAAATAACACGCATAGAAAACGTTTCTGGAAGCATCCGGACTCATGTTCGCCTATACGCGACATCTAGAGCGGACTCTGATAAATCCTTCACCTAGAACCCCGACTGCTATATGTTGGGGGTCAGAAATCAAGAGGATCGGTTTTGACCGGTTTACTACGTCCCGGTATTAATTAATGTCAATTTGGCGTCTGCGCACTAAAAAAAATAAGAAATAGAACAGAAATTGTCCTGAAATTGCCTGAAAGACCAAGAAAAAGAACCCCGATAAGCCAAATGTATTAAAAAATAACCTATTTTCGTGTAGAGACATACATTTTCAGCACGATGGTAAATCATTGTGTGTTCGTTGTATTAGGTGACGCGCGTTGACTGGTGACGATAGGTTGCAATTATCACCGTTGGAGGCGTTTTGCCAACCAAAGAGCAACTGAACTTTTAACAGCGAAGTAATGAACACTATTAGAAAAAGTTTAAATAGTGTAACCCTAAACTCGAAGTAACTGTAATGCACCAATTGATTCTCTTAAACACCACCAGAGGGAACAATTTTTTTTTTTAATTCACTGAAGTGTACACCACAACAGGAGTTTCTGTACCCCTCTTGGTGCTTAGGCACCAGTCAGTCGCTAAACCAACTGTGCTCCGACGAGTCGTACTTAAACAAAAGTAATGTTTAAAAATATTTTCGAAACTCTATATAGTTGAATATTTTATTTTAGCCAAACATTGATTTAAAAAATAATACCTGAAATCTTTGTGACTTTATGCTTTATTTTGGTGCACAATTATTTTCGAGCACATTTATTAGCAATTATTTTGTCGAATTGGGACATACATTTTATGTAAATGTGGATCTTATTTCCGATAACGGTTTTACGAAATGTACTCGGCGATATTTCAATTAGTGAGAAAGATTTGTTGGGACGTCTGTATGATATTACACAGAGAAAGGGTGAATTCGGGACAACATCGAATGAAAGGTTCGTCTTTCATTCGGTGCTGTCCCGAATTCACCCTTTCTCGATTTAACATTTTAATTGCAGATATTTTAATGAGCGATGGTTTGTCATTATTGTACACTATAAGTCGTACTGTCCAATCGATGAATGATGAGTGGAATGCTGGACGCAAAACCAAAATGGCGATAGACACGTGTGGCCGAAACCCAACACAAAGGACTGTCGGTAGAGAGTCTTGAGGCGTGGTAAAATGGTCGCACTAATCTCAATTAAATGGACATCATCCGAAACTGTTACGTGTAGATTAAGTCAAAATTATAATAGTTACTTACTTGTGGTGTTGGATGAAAGTACAACTATTACAGTGTGACTGCACGCGTTACACCGTCTATTACCACCTGCCCCAGAAGATGGATGTGTCTCCGATAGCTAGCTAAGGGCTTTACCATAATCGTACGGACATAGACGGTGTAACGCGTGCAGTCACACTGTTAATAGTTGTACTTTCATCCAACACCACTTAATCTACACATAACAGTTTCGGATTATGTGCTTTTAATCGAGATTCGTGCGACCATTTTACCACGCCTCAACACTCTCTACCGACAGTCCTTTGTGTTGGGTTTCGGCCACATGTGTCTATCGCCATTTTGGTTTTGCGTCCAGCATTCCACTCATCATTCATCGATTTAGAAACAATGGCGCGTACTTCATGCCGTTTAAATACAATCGCCAACAAACTAGAGATTCAAAGACTAAATAGAAATTTTCTTCTTTTCTCGTATAGACGTCGTTTCATCGATACTTTCTTTTGAATCTTTTTATTGTGTATGTCGTTAGATATAATGTGTTAAAATGTATTCCAAAATTCAATTTTTTTTATTCACTGTAGTGTATATATATCACAACAGGAGTTTCTGTACCCCTCTCAGTGCTTAGGCACTATGTGAGACGCACATTTTCACCAGTATCCCGAGATCGAATATAATCGAGAGCCCGCACCGGGAATCGAACCCAGGACCGCCAAACCAACTGCGCTACGACAAGTCGTACTAGACACTGAGATAACTTGTGCACAATAAGCTATTCTAATTCGCGGCGTCGAATAACGAAATTCTAAGAAATATTAAAAAATAAGTTTCTGCTTACCCGGATTGCGATGCCGAAAGTGAAAAAACAATAGCCGTCGCTTGACGACTGCAGCACGGGCCTTTCCAATTGAATGTCGAAATACTGAAATAATTACGAATACATGTATATTTGACACGAGAATTGCATTGAAATGTAACAAGTTATTTCAATTTAAATATGCTTTCAGTCAGCCCGGAAAACAGCAAATAACCCATTTTTAAATACAGGTATTGTACAATCTTTTTAAAATTCACTGAAGTATATACTACAACAGGAGTTTCTGTACCCCTCTCAGTGATGTGAGAGACACATTTTCACCAGGACCCCGGGATCGAATAACCGAGAGCCCGCGCCGGGAATCGAACCCGGGATCGCCGAACCAGCCAGTCGCTAGCTAAACCAACTGCGTTACGACGAGTCGTATTTTAACCATCTATACCGCTCTGTACCGCGTTACATCAATACTTAAATTATTTTTGAAATTGCATTTTACTGTAATTAAGATACAGTGTATATCACAAATTAAAATAGTCAAGAAATCATGCTTTACTAAATTTCGTAAGCGATAACATTTTCAAATAAAATGACAATATTAAAACTATTGTAAAGCCTCGTGACGAATTATTCACAGACAATAATGTGATCACCCGCCAGTGATACACCGCAGTAGACTGCACACTTTGCTTACCAATAGTTTATGCACAAAAATATAACACGACACGATGCACATATGAGTTTTTAAAAGTATCTTTTCTAATTTGTTTGCTTACCATCGCTTCACTGAGTGGCATTACGGTGACCACAATGTCACGCTGGGAATGCCGAAATTCACAGATGGCATCGCAGTTAACATTTTCGTCGGCAAATATTTTCCTAGGATAGGGCACTGTCATCCTAGGGTAGGGCACTGCCATCGCCATCCGGGTAGTCACCTTGCGATCTCGGTTAACGTCAACACGGGCCAATTGTGTCTGGTTTTGAGTGCTGGGGAGTTCTTTCAACTACGATGAACCGGTAAATTAAAACATACAAGTTGGAGAGGCGATCGGTAGTAGTACTCCTAGGGCTCAACGGCCTATAATAAAGTATTTGAGTTCTGCGCGCGTCTAATTTAACACCGCGATGCAATTGGTCCGCTTACTGCTTGCGCTGCTCTCAGTCTCTCACTGGTCTAGTGATGCGCGATATTTATTGATATATTGAAATATCTAGTACTTTTAACAAATATCGATATGACATCGATGTTTTTGTGATTTTAAAGAAACAATCGATATTTGTTTAATCGATTGTTTTTGCTGTTGAAGTTGCCTGATCGAATTTGCCCAGTCGGTACTGCGACTGACTGTGGCTTTAGTGGCTTGGTAGTCCCGAGTTCGATTCCCGGATGGGAAAAAAACTCACAGTTTCAGAGATGTTCCTGTCAAAGTTGACAAATGGAGATAGAATATAAAATTGCGATGCGATCGACTAGATTTCAGTTTCAGTATCTAAATCTAAAAAAGTAATCGATATTTCTAAATATCGATTGTTTCTAACATAAATATTGATAAGTCAAACAAATAATAGTCTGACCTATTCGATATCTACATATCGAATAAATCACTAATATCGCTCATCACTACACTGTGCCGTGACGTTTTAACAGATGTGCCTCCTCATCACGTGTCGCGATGACGATGCCGGTGTTCCAGATCAGCCTTCAAATTCGGGTGACCGGATGAGCTTCGAGTTACCCGGTACAAATGTTGGCTTTGCCCGTGCCCTAAAAAACGACCAGCCGGGTCATTCCGGGTCGGTCATAGGTCAAAATGAAGGTATGACTAAAATGTGAAATTTTGCCTTAGGTCCAAAGCAAGCATAGATGCGAATGGCAGGGGGGGGGAAGAGAGCACCGCGGATTAACCAAAACGACCCACTTTTTTCTCTTTGTCCATTATGAACTTTGGACGGGTCTGAGCGGGTCAACCTGCTCATAATGGACAAATGAGAGCTGCGGCGATCGAATGAAATCATCGTACCCAAAGGTCGATGCCGTAGATACGCGCGCAAGTAACATCACATGACTACAACTGGAGTCAACTTTGACTCGCAATTTGAACCTCGAACTTTGTGATGTCGCCGTAGTTTTTGTTCCCTGTAGCACATGATCAGAGAGATACTAAAGAAACAAAAATTAATCGATTCATTCGAGTGGTACGAGTCAACTGACAGGTCCCTAGAAAAATGACAATTCATAAACATTACTTCAATTACTTCACATTCTTGTATTACGAGTATTTTGTTGCAATCTCATGGATTAACCACTTCTCTGACAATTTCTTTTCGACTCATGCCTCTTGATTGGATAATCTATCACAAATAAAGAGGGATAATCTATCACGAAGAGTTGCATACTTGCTTTCCGAACAAAGGTTATAGACCCAAGCAAAATAAACAAAATATGATCAGATGTTGACATAATATAACATTTTATACAATTTGACGACACTCGAAAGTTAGGGTTCAATTAAAAAAACTATATGTTATAAATTTTACAAACTTTATCTTTATTAAATCGAGAAAGGGTGAATTCGGGACAGCACCGAATACAAACAGAAATTTCGATTTATTCGACAAATGAAATACAAACAAAGATTTCGATTTATTCGACCTCCGACAGGTCTTCATTAATTTGTGTGACACACAATTGTTTGTCCGGCTCCGACGTGGAGTAGAATAATGATGAACTGTAAAATGGTTAATGAGCTAAATACAATGTACAAAGTACATCTGATTAATTCTTGAGCTCGGTTCAGATTGTGCAGATTCTGAAATGCAGATTTTATTAGGATGGGACTTATTTTAAATTCACTGTAATCAACTGCACTATCTGTAACACTCTTGGTGCTGAGGCACCATGTGAGGGGCACATTTTAAACAGTATCCCGGGATCGAAATATTCGAGAGCCCTCGCCGGGAATCGAACCCGGGACCACCGAGCCACAGTCAGTTGCAATACCGACTGGGCTTACCGACTGACCATTCTGTCCCTTCCATTCCTTCTGACCACTGCCCCTATACTTGAGCCCACCCGGGGGCTCTTGCGGATATACAGCTGTAACTGATTGAAATCAGGTACAAAATACCAGGTCGACCCCTGTGGGTTTAAAGGGCGAAATTCCTGGTGGACCTAAAAACTAGCTAAATAAACCTAATGTCCAATTGTATCCAAGTCGCATAACTTCAACGTTCAGACAGTTGAAATACAAGTTGTATGTGTGATAATGAATTTACGACTAACCCCAAATCACCCAAATGTTTTTAATCAACATTGGAATCTATTTTCATAAAACTGCACATATGTGCTGGAGTCAATGATCAAATAACTGTCATCCGTCTGTGACATTCATAAAAATATTTAACATCGAACTAAAATCGGCAGTTTGCGAAATAACGTAATCTGCTGCAGCGTGAAAACAAAATGACCGCCCTGTGGTTGTTGCAATGGAAGCTTGTTTTGGCGTACCCAGCCGTCCCAGCGAAAATGAGTCAGAAAGAAGTCGTAAATACAAAGGTCAAATGCCATGACACTTGGTTCTTGTCCACAACAAAACCAATAATGGTTTTTAATAATTTGTATTGTTAGACAGCATCGGTCCAAGACGTGACCAGAATAATATATCATTTGTGCATGACATCTGGTGGAATTTCTGAGAATCAGTTTAGTTCGTTGACGTTTTAGTAGATCGATGATACGACATTTACCAGATCTGACGAGCTCAAAAGCTTCTTTTTAGCGACCTATGCATTTGAGCGAGATAAGCTAACATGGAAAACCCAGATACAAAAGATGACTGGCTCAGCGAATGCTAGGCTTAGGTTTGTCCAAAGTGTTTTGAAGGGGTGTCCAAGTAACGTTAAGTCAGTGGCCTATTTTTCTTTGGTCAGACCTTTGCTTGAATACTGTAGCTCCGTTTGGGATCCTCACCAGGCGGGGCTCATGGGTGAAATTGAAATGGTCCAAAGAAGGGCTGCTAGATTTGTTAGCGGCAGATTTGGTCGATCGGATAGTGCACGGATATGCTGTCAATATTGGAATGGGAATCGTTAGAGGATCGTAGAAAAGCGACCAATATAGGGCTTTTGGCTCGTATTCTGAAGTGGGATTGTAATGTCAAAATTGGGGAAATTGTGAGCCAGGCTCCTACTAGGTGTAGAAGAGCGGGACATACTAAAATGATTCAGGAGCTGCATTGTAGATGTGACTCGTACTTCAACTACTATATCCCCAGAGTGTGTCGACAGTGGAATAGCCTAAATGAGTCTCAAGCCAAGAGCCTGTTAGGATAGGACAATCACACCTTTGTCCTTAACTGGTCATTTGATCCCCGCCATAGGCCCCATCTGGGGCTGCTTGTGGGTATATATTGTAATTGTAATAGTTATTGGAAAACGTATGTGTATACTACAATGAAAATTAACCATTCGTAATTTCATTTGTCATTTGGGAACAAATCCCTTATAACGAATTCTTAGCAACTCTGTTTATTTTTTATGCACCCAATATATGTTATAATTTTAGCTACAACCAAAACTACTCCGATGTTGATGAAACTGCTGGAAAATGCAATCTGCACAAATTCAATGATTACAATGAACCAATAAATTCAGTTAGTGATGACCTTACATTTCGCTGTTATGGAAAGGTAAGTGAATTAAGTTAAATATTTTAAGAAATCGATTATGAAACTGATTCGAATGAGTTCGATTTGTCAATAAATAAAAACGTATAAAAAATAAAAGCAAATCAAATAGTTTCGATTTGGTCAAACAATTATTTATTCGGTGTCACGTTGATCAGATCAAAAAGAGCAGGATAGTACAGTTAAGGTTTTGTTGAACAGGGTATCCGTTCACGTAATACCTGAAAAATAGGGGGTGTCCACCAGCTCCTTTTCTAGTATAAAGGAGCAAACTCGCTTGGCAGGGTATGAGAAATACACTGAATTGGTTAGATAACCATTGGCTAGGTGGTTATGACTCGCTCTCTCTCTCTCTACACAGGAAGTGGGATGGAATTCCTGCACCGACACTGTTACTACTAGGTGGTAAGCCTAGCCTCACTGGCCTTGATCAGGAAGGAAGTGGAAGGAAGTCAAGGAAGAAGCTTGTGACTTGATCTGGGTGTCGTTTCCCGACGAATCTTCGGCGCCCTGTGAATGGCTAATTTGGCGATATTCGCGGAATGTCGCCAAATCAGCCGATTACAGAGCGCCGAAGATGTTTGGGCAAATTTAGCAAATTTCAAACAGTGTTGTAATTCAAATATCTGTTGACCGAATAATCAATCAAGATATAAGATATTCATCGAGAATGTTTCAGTATGAGGGGACGTAACGCCTGTAGTACGATTGACTACAGTTAATTGGTTTAAAAAAATCGTCATGCGACTTCGTGTCTAATAACCAGAGAACTTTGAAAAAGAAATAGGCAAATAGCTTATACAATTTTAGTCTAGTGTGAATGTAGTTCGATTAAAGATATTCGAAAAACTAATAAAATGAAGATTGCTTATTTCACTGTACTCACTGCAGATTTATATTTGGAAATCAACTATTTGATTGACAACAGTTCTATGTTTTATTTTATATTTATCAGAAAACCCATCAGTCGAAAGTTTATAAGGAGCAAGGTACGATTCCCGATTTCTGCTTTACGCAATTACTATGCGAAGATATGTTTAAAACATTTGCCTTTTATTGCTTGTAAAATTTGTAGTGTATCATCTTTTTAAAGCTATATTCTCTAAATTGTTGCGACTGCTTGAAGTAATAACATTGCATTATGATTATATCAATTTCCAAAGTGCAATTCAATTTTGCTGAGAGTGTTGCACTTGGGAAGCCGGCTTTTCAGAGCTCGACCTTTAAAGGCACGTACATACCGCGCATTGCCGCGTTTGCAGTCGATGGCATTCGTGAGGACCCTAAAGATAATTTCTTCACCTCGACCGACCATGAAATTGAAAACAGGCCTTGGTGGCTGGTGGATCTCCAACACCCGTATAACGTCTTTGGCTTTGGTATCGTCAATCGAAACAATTCGTATTATGGTATGAGTTCTTCACAATACGTGTGTTTACACTATATTCAATTTATAATTGAAAAATATGTGAGAAACCGATGGTTACAACGATAATTGTCATGTGAGAGATTGCCGGACTACATAATAAAATGGGGGTTGTCTCCAGGACAGCACCGGACGAAAAAAAAGACGAACAGAGTTGGCGAAACTAACAAATACAATAATAATACACCCTCTATTATTCGATTAGGATCACTAACTGAGATTTTATTATTATATTTCAAGTACGATCTTGTCTGTTTTTATAATCTAGAATCTGGCTACGAGTTTTTCAAAATAAACAAAACAAAAGAAACAAACATTTTGCGGTAGAACAATAATTGAAGATATTTATTTCTCTGAAAAATTATTAAACATGCACGTTTTTATGAAATTGGCTTCTCCAAAATAATCTTTGAAAAAAAACTTTCTTATCTTCGTCACAGTCTTTTATGTGTTTATGTGTCTTTTATGTGTTTACCCAGTATTTTACTCAGTCCATCCCACGGTCGATGTGCTTGCAGCACTGTGTGCAGTGATGTCTCGGAAATCGAGACTTCCTGTTGTCCAACGTCAAGGAGTGCTTTCTTCACAGCTCTGTACAAATGTTAATGTGTACAGGACAATAATAACTGTTTTTTCAATCAAAAATAAACGAGGATGGAACGTCTTGAATATATATACTCTCTGTATTATAATAAATGTGTGGTTGTGCCCGGGCAGATCGAACTCTTCAAACAACCCTCTATTATTCAATAAGGGAATGTTATCTAATAATGAAAACCCATTGCAACTGACGGGCATATGAACAGTACAAAAATAATTGCGTAGAGTCAGCGACGTACTAATATTATATAATAAAAAAACTGTAACTCTTGACGAGGACAAATTCGGTGACGAGGTTGCTAGAACTAAATACTAACACAAAATAAATATTAAACCAAAAACTAAATTGTTAATATTTACAGAGTTCATAATTATAGCCTAAAAGAATTCAACAATTTAAATTAAAAAGTTTAACGAGTTTACAATCAGATATTAATTACATATATAAAAAGATTACTCCTATTCAGAAAATTAATTCTATAGAATATGAAATAAAAGATTGCAGTAGTAGTGAGTGCACCAGTTTCCGAAAAATTGTTGTATTCTTTTGGAACTCGCTAGGCTATAATGGTAAACTCTGTAAAGATTAACAATTTAGTTTTTTGTTTAATATTTATTTTGTTTTAATAGATCTAGCAACCTCGTCACCGAATTTGCTCTCGTTCAGAGTTTTAGCCTTTTATTATCTAGAACATGTGAACGATGACGAAACAGACTTACCGAAGTCTTCCCACATCCTCATCTCCTGAGGAAAACTTAAGGATTAAAATAAAATTTCAATACTTCAAAATTTTATTATCAAGGTAGACAGTACCGGTTTCACCCAACACCACTTGCGATCATTATCAAAGGGGGGGGGGGGGGAAGGGAAAGGGGGAAATCGAACAGATCAGAACGAACAGAAATCTTTAAATTTGTCTCAGGAGATGAGGATGTGAGAAGACTTCGCTAATTGTCTTCGTTCCTATGTTCGTCAGTTGCAGTGTTTTTTAAACTTATTAAATAATAGTTATTCTGCTATTTTATTTGAAAAGTTGGTCGTCGACTCTGTTCGACTTTTTTCGTCCGGCGCTGTCCCACAACCCGCAATTTATTATTATGCATTTTAAATAATGCCAAAGAAAAAATAGATTTTTAGTTGCATTAAAGGCGTAGCTTGTCATCCATTTTCAGCCGAACTTTTGCACAATTTCGAGGTAAGAGTTGGAATGGAGGATCCTCGTGAAAACGGAAACAACATGTCTGTCAACAGTTTGCTGTATTTTTATCCTAACCATTCCATCGGAGCAGGGGAATATTTTTTTCGCCAGTTCCCTTCTGGACCATTACGTGGAAGATATTTCAGCATTGAAATTATTTCACTTTGCAATAGCTGCCCATTCCATACAATAGGAAATGCCCTGACCGTGATTGAAGTGGATGTCTTTGGCTCCCAGTGTGGCTAATCATTATATAAAAGGAGATGCGTGAAATTGATTTGCCTTTGTAGTTTTCCTGTTTAGTCATTGCTTAAAATAGTTGACATTAAATTTTAAGTCACATATAGTTTCTTTTCTAAAAAATCATTCTTTTAAAACACCAAAACGTGGAATTTTTAAAACATGATCGAGTTATTTCGTTCAGACCTTAATGTGAAATCAAACTGTATTCTGCACTCAGTGTTCTGTGCTCGATCGAATTGGAATTAAACCAGATTGGACCGGTCACCGGAGAACATTTTCAGCACATTTTATAATTCAATTTTGTTCCTACACTATTGGTCAATGTAAGCACCAAATTTTATTTAAATTGAAGCATTTTCACAAAGTTGTGATTATAGGGGAACACTTTTTTATGACTCACAGTGTAGTTCGATGGAATGACGCATGACACTCATTTCTTGTCAATCACATTTCGGCCTTCCTTGCATTTTGGAACGTAGCGCCCTCATGTGTGAACAATTTGAAAATAAGATGTTTCCTAATATCTATCAAATTATTTCAAGAGAGTAGATCAATATTTCGCAAATATGTGATAAATTATACTATGAATTTCAAAAAGTTTCTTTCCGGTCAAGATGCAAAATGTAAGCAAGGTCACCATTCTAAAATCTTTATAAATTTTTAGAAATGTGGAGCTTGAAGAACTGTTGCTTTTCGACTTCTCGGACACAATTCCCGAGTACTCAAGTATGATTAATGGCTCCAAATAACTTGGTAATCGATACTCGTGCTTCAACCTTTTACTTGGAAGTTTGCAGTTTTGATCGTTGTTTTTATTTTCATTGTAATTTACAGAATATTGACGTGAATTTTAAGGTTTAACACTGTTGTGATTAATTTTGAAAATGTGAAGGTTGGTTTGATATGAACATTTAAAGTTTGCTGTTGAAGCTCTCATTTTGTTGACTGATGATTATTTTAGAGTTGCCCAAGTGTCCAACTTCGATTGTGATAATAAAACTGGGATGTGTGGTTTTCTTCAAAAAGTCGCTTCTTTCTTGGCACAAAAGCGGTGGGATTTTTAAAGAGATTTTTAAATATTTAGAAATACCAAATAATCAATATAAGCGTTCGCTGCGAATGCAAAAGAATTAAAAATTCAAAGATGTGTTTTCTTTCTATTTAGCGAAACATTAATAAAAACTACTTGATGTTATATAGCGTACGAATATGAAACTAACATTTTTAAATAATTCATGTCATCTTGAAGAAATAGATATATTGTTTACCATGATTGCGTTAACCCAAAGTATGAATAAATGTGGAATTTATCCTTCCTTAAATCAAACATATCCGTTTTATCGATTTACATAATATTCTTTATACTCGCTTCATCTCAAGATACATGTGTTTCGACCGTCACCAATGTCTAGCTCGGTTGTGGGCAAGTTAACATGTGGAGTTGCCAAATATTGATCACTTGAAGTCGTCTTGGATACTGATTGGAAATTTAAGTATTAATATTATGAGATTGGTCTGGTCACACTTTCTAAGAACCGGAAACCAGTGCGTTACAGGCACAAAATATATTCAGAAATCTTTAGGTACGTCAGTAAGCTTACCTCATGCATATGATACATGAGATATACTGTTGTATTCATTCAAACGGTATTGTTAGATTTTTGAAAAATTCATTTCAGTCAGGTATATTTCCATAACAACGTCAGGGGAAATCATCACTAACGGCATCATTTGGTTTAAAGGAATCATTAAATTTGTGCAGATTGCATTTTCCAGCAGAATCCACCACATCAGAGTAGTTCTTTTTCTATGAAACTAAAATTATAACATTGGCATGATAACGAAGTTGCTATGACTAGATTAAGGTAGTTTGTTTTCAAATGCCTCATGAAATAGCAAGTGTCAATGAAGTGTCATGAAATAACAATCCCAGTTACTTTAGCAATGTTATTTGATTGATCGCTGGATCTAGTTATAATTATTTTAAGTTTCAAAATACATTATGACGTCGTATCGTGAACGGTTGAAGATCTCACACAATATCAATCAACTCAATTGCTGACATTTATAACTATTTTTCTGAGTAATTCAGTAAGCCTTTCATATACAGAATGCATCAAATGCAGTTTCTTCAATACTTGGTCATGCTTAATTGATTTACATGTTATTTCCTAAACTTGCTTAATCTCATTTGATATGTCGACAGATCTAACGTCAG
>JAQGBY010005976.1:0-13792 GCA_034698785.1 Mycogona germanica | reverse complement strand
TCCTGGTGACGTTATTACAGTTATTGCACGTGAAAAATTAGTTACTTCACATTTAACGTTTGCGTTTATCGCGTGTCATCGTGTAAACTTAACTAGCCGGTAAATTTAAACAATTAATTTTTTATTTCATTTGTGTTTACTGTAAACCCAGACAAAGCCGTAAACCCCTCTTGTACTATATAAGTAATGACGCTAACGATGAGCCCGAGATGAGATAAGAAAATATGTAGAAATGCGTTTGATTAGCCTTTGTGTGTGTCTCTCGGTATTAAAAGTCATTCGAATACTCGATCAATTTAATTTGACAGTTTATTCCACTTTGTTGCAAGTGATGACAATTGAGTTTCGTCGGATTATTGAATGGGGTCTCGTGTGGCATAGTGGTTGGGGTGTCGATAGGCTATTCCCGTGATCGCGGGTTCGATTTCCGACCGAGGGTTTCGGAATTTTTCGGGCGATAGAGATTCCAAGATTCCAAAAACACGCTTTCCTTCCGAATGGAAGCTAAACCGTGGGACTCGTGCTACACATTAAAGATCCCTACCTAGGTTTAGGCTTAAGCTATAGGCAGAAATATCAGGCCGAATGCTGGGGGAGGTAAGGGCGGAAACGCCGATGAATCTCATTAACAAATAGCGCGAGGAATTGCTGTTCTTCACTTAAGGAATTAATTTCATTCTGTTGAAATGCTTTTTGACTGTTCCGACGGATTAACGTCAAACGCGAGGTTAAACAATTTTTATTTTTATTTTCACGAACATCAATTAAACAATTTTTATTTTTATTTTCACTAACATCAATTCCCCAAATATTAAGACATTTTCAAGATTTTAATATAGTCTTGTTAGTATAACTTCGCTAATGCCATCCTTCCATTCTCGGTTCGATAGTTGTATGATCCCGCTAATGTTTTCCTCCGCTTTTAATCTTCCAGCAGCCTCCGTCGTGTCGTCCGCCTCATCCGGCCTATCCCAGCACCACCACCACCCCCACCAGCAGCAACAGCAGCACCCTCAGCACCACCCTCATCCCCAGCAGCAGCAACAGCATCCATCCTATCCACCGGCGATTGTGAGCAAACCCGTTCCAAGGAGCTATTTTGATTCGCCGTTGCACTCGTTAGTCATGTGTCGGGGTCCATTTCTGACAGGTAAGACACCTACTAAACACTCACCTTACAATTTTGCGGCGGGCCAGGAATCCTTCTCGCCACGCACCCTGATCATGGTCCCACATATTGTGCTTGCCAAGTCATCTTTTCGTTATTATTCTGCCTTGGAAATTACGGTCCCGGGTTCGATTCCCGGCGCGGGCTCTCGAAAGTTTCGATCCCGGGGTACTGGAGGTGCCCCTCTCATAGTGCCTGAGCACCATGAGGGGTACAAAACGCCTGTAGTGCGGTGGACTACAGTTGATAAAAAAAAAGATCTAAATTTCGATGATTAATCTACCCTTTGCCAAGAGCGGTATTTGTGTTCCAAATATGTACACCTGTGCTTGGCTGTGTCTGTTGTTGTTTATTTTGACCGAGTAATGTCCATTTGAGGTGGAATTAGATTCTTGGCGATGAGCATATTTTTTTTTTTTTAAATGGGGTTTCCCCCGTCATCCCCCTCACCGAGTGTGCAGGGGAGAGTCTAGCCACCCCCTAGTCTGGACAAATCCAGGATCTGTTAGGGGGGGCTCATTATTAATAGTTTTATAGCATTAATATTTAAAAAAAAAAAAAAAATCCCAATTAAAATCCCCACAAATAATTTCGAAAAAAAATGTTCGAGTAAAGCAATGATTAAAATCATTTAAAGAAATATACAACGTGGCAAGTAGCATCTGTACGGTTGAAGAAGATACTTAAGAACTGACCCTTCGAATTACAGATTCCTTACAGACATTTTTTTAAATTTGAAATATGGCAGTCATTGTTTTATTCTTTTCGTATTCGATACTTTTGCTTTTTACTCTATGAAACACGGACACTTCGTAGAAGTTATTTTTAGTGCGTTACTTAAGAAACAGTTTATGTAAAAATTTGTTCTTTCTCGATTCAATTGAATATGTTTAATTGACGCGAACGAACTACGTATTTTTTAATCTTCAATGTAAACATCTGTAATTTCAAGAAATAATATTTAGGACTAAATTATGAATTCTCTGAAGGTTAGTGTTGGACGAATGGAGTGGCAACACCTGTTAGTAATACAATTTAAAGTACATTCAAAACAAGATTTTATCAATTACGATTTACTAGAAGGTTACCCGGCTACGCCTGTGTTAAGAGTAACCATCAATGAAAATAAAAATTAATTGTTTAAATTATATTTTAAAGGTTATTTTACGTTTACACGATAACACACGATAAATGCAAAAGTTAACGGTAAACTAAAAATAACCGTTAAATTAAATTTAAACAATTAATTAATCAAGATTTCATTCAGGGTTACACTTAACCCAAGCAAAGCCGGGTAACCTTCTAGAATATATTAATTTTTTTGGTTTTGCTTCCAATTAACTGTAGTTAATCCCGCGCTAAAGGCGTTTTGTACCCTCATGGTGCTTAGGCACTATCCTTCAGTTAAATCTTGTGTTTCTTGTTATTCTTTCATTTTAATGTAATCTTGTGAAAAATTAGAATTTTCACGTGCATGCATCAAATAACGTCATGCCTCAATCGTTTTTTAAAATTATCTATTTGATTAATTTTGTTTTTTAATAATGTTTCTTATATTATTTGGTTTTTAAATTGAAAGCATTATTCCGGTAAATAGAGATGCATGTAGTTGGAACTGTAATCTGGTGTGCTTTATTTTCACGTGAAATCGACAACGTCATTAGTTTGATGTGGATGGAGACGCCATATTATGATTTTGAGACAAATGTGAGATTAGTAGGATTTTGTGAACGGTTATTTTATTGTGAAATATCCGAAATCGAGATCTGAAAATGAGACGCTAGCCGGAATAATATTTTCAATATAAAAACCAAATAAAATAAAAAAACATTATTAAAAACAAAATTAATCAAATCTATGGTGATGCACTATCAGGAGGCAAAATTTTATTGAATTTCATTAAGGCGTTCGGGAGTTAGTCTCCGAACAGAAAAACATGAGGTCCTGTTTTATAATATAAGATTAGTATTATCTGAATTATGCTTGTCTCTCCAGTCGTCTTACCAATGCTGATCAATATTTTAATAGAAAGTATTGGATTTAATTAAAATCAAATAATGTTACTTTTTTCTTATGCTATTTACTGTAAAAGGAGCAACATAGTCGTCAGATACTGAGTCTGAGGGCGTTTGGTAAATTTTCTTACACTTTTGTCTCGGTGTAATTGGATATGCATAATTTCTGCTTTTATTATGCTCGACTTTTTCTTGCTTTCGTAGCGTTATACAAAATGCAGCTCTGCATTGTGCACGTGCAACTCATATTTAGAAAGCAATTTAGAGTTGCCTTATGCACTGTTTAAGCGACCAAGTTCCTAATTTATGAAGTGAGTGTTGCAATTCGCTGGCTCTGAATGGTGGAAGCTGCTATTTGATGCGAGTTACTACATTCCCCTACAACACGATGACACAGTATGCGTAAACAAGCTTTAATTAAACACTTAGGGCATAAAGCTACAGTGTATACAATAACAATTCTCATTCCCTGGGCCTAATATGTGGGCACTATTTTGCTTTTCCAGAAGCAAATGCACATCTTTAAACGTAGAAAGTCTATGCACGCAGAGTAAATCCACACAAGCACGTACATAAAGTTTAAAAAAAAAGAAAATGTGAACATCTTTAAATGTGATTTTGATTCTTGAAATTGTTTTGAAAGCGGCGTCTACACTCCTTACATGAACAAGTGATACCAGTATAACAGTTGTAATATTTGCTCAATAGATAGCGCGGTTGCACGTAAATTTACTGAAAATGTTTCTTTGTAGAGGCGCTGATGCATGAAACATTCGCGCCAAAAATGAGCGCTATTCTTATCGCCATTTTCGCTAATGCATTTATTATCGAGAGC
The DNA here is from genome assembly GCA_034698785.1 of Mycogona germanica. Taxonomy (NCBI): domain Eukaryota; kingdom Metazoa; phylum Arthropoda; class Diplopoda; order Chordeumatida; family Chordeumatidae; genus Mycogona; species Mycogona germanica. Next base: position 9,774 of record JAQGBY010005976.1, on the reverse strand, counting down.
GGATCGTAGCCCTCAGTGAGCGCACAGAAGGCGCTCAATAACGCGCCATTTAGATTGGTCGCATGGGTGAGGATCTTTTCGGGGGTCAGGGAAATTCATGGGATGATGTACTTTTATTGCACCTATTATCGCATGCAGCTAATGGTAGCAGTGACGTCACCCAACCTCATCATTGAAGCGATCGAGGGAGGGAATCAGTTGTCCATTGTTATGAATTTCGATGAAATTGGGTGTGAAATGTACTTTTTGGAATAGTTATTCTGGTCGAACGCTGTATATTCTGCAAATGCAATGCCCACCATGCGTAAGTTAAATGTTAATAAAGGTCTCACTAAACATTCGGCAGACATTTCAATAATGCATCGTTTGCATTTCAAGCGTTACTCGGGGTTGTATTTCCAGAAGGCGTTAAGCCATACACATATGACATATGCCAAGAGAAAGTGCATCATTCGACAATACCTGCGATTTTTGATTGAAAAAATTTGATAGAATAGGTGAAAAAATTTGTTTACTTGGTTTCTGATCATTTCCGCGATTGAATTCAGTGACAGGTTGCCTTCCTGAGGAGTTGACGTGTTCGACGCCAACTGCGCTTCCATCGTGAGATTAATTCGTTCTTGCTAAACTGCGTGTGCAATTCATGGAACATGGATCCGGTTCGCATGCCTAATGCTCGATTGGCGGAGTTCTGTATTGTGCTCAAATGTATCGCTGACGTTTAGCATTGAGGTGAGGTCGGGCGTGAAATCGCCACTCTGACTTGGCGTGGCCAACGGGACAATTGCTCCCACCGTCGTTCTCCGGTCGGCCGCCTGTGTCACGTAATCGAATCGAGGGAGAGAGCTGGATCTGGAACTGACTCCCTTTGTTCTTGACTACCAAACTGCATCTACTGGCACACTTTATAGCTGGGACTTGTGTCCGAGCTGCCTGTGAATGGCTTGCGTTTTCATAGACGAGTCCGCACAAGACGAGACTAGTAGAGGAGTCGTTCTTCAATATTTTAAAAGCTTGTCCTGAACTTGTCTTAAGGAGGTGAATGTTATCTTGAAACAAGCCATCTCGATAAACAGAGTAATTGTTGTCATGGATTCGTGGTATTATTGTGGGTTTGAATCCGTGTTTCATCCTGGAACTTGTGAGGTTTCCTCCTGGAACTTGTGAGGTTTCATCCTGGAACTTGTGAGGTTTCATCCTGGAACTTGTGAGGTTTCATCCTGGAACTTGTGAGGTTTCATCCTGGAACTTGTGAGGTTGAAATGGAACTTGCAGATGCCGAAAAGACGACTTATCTCGAGTGAACATCTATTAAGTGGTGTTTACATTGGAGAAGATGGGCTCCCAATCTTTGTTGTAGGAATGACAAAATCGCAGCTTTGAGGAGCGGCTCCTAGGAGCGTTTGTCGCTCCCATCACGAATAGAAATTTTCCTATTCTGAGGGGAGCCTCGCATGGGATCCGTTTGTTGCTGTGCGCTCACAATAGCACAAAATGAATGGCGTGAATTTTTCATGCATCAGTGCAATTTCTGAGAAATAGTTTCATTAAATCACTCCATATTGGTGTAGATGGAAAAGATCTTATGAGCGTTTGTCGCAGAGGAGCGGAGCGACCGAAGAAGATCGGCTCCTTAGGAACCGATCTTTGAGGATCGTGGAGCGTGCTCCGCGGACTTCAGAAGAGGAAAAAGGAAATTCACGATAGTGGACTAGGTCTTCGTTGAGGGGCCACATCAAAATGATTTCTGCTCGTACACGTTACGAACTCACTTCTTATTGGCGTGACAATTGAGATTTGATGTTGGCCCGGAGTTTGTAAGTCCAGTGGTCCCTACGAAAATAGAAGTCTTTGGTTGCGGTGCAGCAGTTCAGTCGATGGACGAATGAACCAGCGGCAGCGACCCTCCTAGTCCCCCTCCCTCCCATCCATCTTTCGTAAACCACCCCCGGTCATGTCCCGGTGTCTGTGGGAAACGTTAATCGCGCGTAAAACTGTGTCTATTATCACGCTTCCATGTATACGGATCCGGTTAATTGACAATCTCACCCTCATCAACGTCAATTGTGGCCGACATGAATTTGAGCGGCGCATGCGCGGAACGACGGTCCCATCCCTCCTCTCGCCATCCCGCACATCTGCATTAATGGCGAGCTCGCATGAGAATCACGCATTTGCTGAAAACTAAACGCATTAAATGCCCTTTTAGGGCATGTCGACGATTAAATGACGAGCGTATACGAGGACAGAGCTGGTGACGTCATTAGATGACCTCCACTAGGCGTCACCAAACTGTAATTTGCAAATAACTTCCAATTTGTCGCTAGTTATAACATCTTGCATTTAAGGGGGAGAAATATCTAAAATGTATAGTAATATATTTTCCTCCTCGCCACCTATCAACCGCACTGCCCATCGACCGCACAGCTCAACAGTCACGATTGAAGTCATTTTATGATGCTGGAAATTTTCATGTACATCCAGAAGCAGATCACATTTCCGTGCAAATCGTTTTGGAAAGGTCAATTGTATTTTATAAATTAATTTCCAGCTGAATCGAGATTCGAGCACAGACTCTTAGAACGCAATTCGAAATTCTGGAAATAATTTTTATAATTAAATACACGCTGATTATAAAATGTTGTAGAACGTGTGTCGTGTGTCATCAGTAAATGAAATACCCAGATCAGCCTACCATCCGCGGCTGATGAAGTGAGAATAACGGTTTCGTGCAACTTACATTTGGAGTGATATGATAGTTAAGCTGATGTTAACATAAGAGGTATCGTTTCTCTGGATGAGTTTTTATACGGATCTCCGATTACATGGTAGTTTACATATACATTATATGGTGACTTCGATCATTGTACAGTACTTCTGTTTTTTCTTGGTGGAATGAATTGTGTATTATACAATATGCACGCGGCAAAGGGGAAACTGGGGGAAAGGTGATCGTGTGCCTCATTCAATGCGGCGACCGAATTTGACGAGCGTCACTAAACGTTTGTTCTTAACGTGTTCCGAGTGACTGAGAGCGCCCCCATTCGCCCAGAGAACGCGTTCCTTTCCCACGCTTGCCACTTTGACGTCAGATAGCTCTGTATCTCGGGCCCGCGCGCACGGGTTACAACGATGGTATGTGACCTTTTTTGGACGATGAGGTTTCCAATACATCGATTTCAATCTATATTTTGATCCTGAAAGTTTGTCATATTTAAAAAAATTCTTTAAACTGTTCGCCTTAACGAAATTGAACAAAATTTGAGCTGTAGATAGTTCAGCAAATTTGTGGTTCAACGCAAGTTATTTCAGATCTCAATTTTTAGTATTTCTTGAGATATCGACCATTGAAGTTATAAGCATTGCCGTCACTTCGCCGAAAAATTCCAGTATGGCGTCTCTATTTGACCAAAATGGCGCTAAACTTGGTGATGAGTGCCAATCACGTGCTACCAGTGATGCCAGCGAAATTTTTCACAAAAAATTCTTTAAACTGTTCGCTTTGGCGTAATGGCTTAACGAAATTGAACAAAATTTGAGCTGTAGATAGTTCAGCAAATTTGTGGTTCAGCTCAAGTTATTTCAGATCTCGATTTTCAGTATTTCTTGAGATATATTGAAGTTATAATCATTGCCGTCAATTCGCCGAAAAATTCCAGTATGGCGTCTCTATTTGACCCAAAATGGCGCTGAACATTCGAGCGCCAATCACGTGCTACCAGTGATGCCAGCGACATTTTTCACACTAAACCCATAATTCGTAATTATTCAATCTATATACAAATACACAAATACACAATACAAAATGGCGTATGTTGATAAAAAAAATCTTGGTTCAGCGACTCGCGTTTGGAACGACATTTTACCAATAGAGTCCTGCCGTTCTGCTGCAATGCGATAAAAGAAAAAAAGAGATTTCAATGGGTTTTCAATCAAAAATATCTTGGGGATGTTGTTTCTGGGAAATATCGTGATCGTCAATGGAATGAGGGTTGGAAGGGGGGGGTCGGGACATCATACTCTTTAATTAATCTTGTTTTCTTTTCTCGTGTACGCGTAATCCGTTTGGACGTTTTGGCGGCTTCGTCCGTATTATTATGTGAGCTGGGCACTGGGTCCGCTAATCGGCCTTACTCGAGTGCACCACTCGGCGGGTCCAGCCGTCTCCAGCCAACCCCCGTCTCCCCACCCCCTCCCTTTCCCCTTGGTGAGGCCATTTCCCCCTTACCCTTCCATCCTCCCCCCACCCCGCTCGATTCAATTAGGTGGTTTAGTGCCTTTTGTGTTGACTGTTTATTCATGCCCGCAAGATATGTGTGCCTACCTGGGGTTACCGAGGTACAGTCCTCTTCCCTCTCCCCCCCTTCCCCCTACACACAGCCCCTCTGCCCAGGGGAGCGATTTGACTGCCGTCGGGTTCAGCGGAGCCTTTCACTTGCCTCTAAATGCGTGCGTTTAGGTGAGGCGTGTCTGCATCCAGGAGGAAATCCTTTGATCGTGTCCTCTCCGTGTGACGCTTGTAGCTCATATGGGATACTCTTATGTTTTCAAGTTCATTCAAGATATTTGCGTACTGACATTAATGTCATTGAAACGTGTATGCTGTTCAGTATTATAGCAATAATTGACAGGTAAACAGAACCGTGTTATAGCATTTGTACTAAACCCTCATTTTTCTCAATACAATCTTGGAATGTGATTGAATCAAAAATTGAGTATTTCTTTCGGAATTGGTTCTTGTCAGCAATCAGCATGATGACTTCCGGCATTTTGTATCCGGCATCAGATTCGTGAACTCCATGCAAAAATCGACATTTGGGATAGCCAATATTTTGATTATAAAACAAAAAGTCTGGAGATTGAAAGACACAATCTAAAGTCGGCGATAAGTTTCTTTTGAAAAAAATTATATTTATAGAAACTTCACTTATTTCAAAAATAATTTGAATTACATGTATAAATTTATGTCCACAATCTGTACTATCGACATCGACGTGACCCAAGGAAATAAAAAATTGTTGCCCGAGCTAGCTTTCGAATTCTTAATCCATTGATTGACTAGAGGATGGATCACAAATTCGAAAGCTAGCTCGGGCAATAATTTTTATTTCCTTAGACACGGCGATGTCAAAACTATGTTCTACAATTGTATAATTTCCATCATAGTACAGATTGTAGACATAAATTTACAAAGTATACATACAATAAAAATTATTTTTTAAATCGTGTGATAAGTGAAGTTTTTATAAAAATAATTTTTTTCAAGAAACGTGTCGCCGACTTTAGGTTGTCCTTCATTATCCAGACTTTTTGTTTTATAACTCCATCGGTGCCTTCCCACATCTATTGGATATTTTGATTTTTAAACAGAATTCTTTTTAATACCAGAAAATCTTTAAAGCTATATTCGACTCGGTGTGCTTCACACCGTTTATTTATAGAATTCTTATTAGTCTAATTAGTCCTTTTATACAGTGAAAACTCAATGGACTCTTTTGTAACGAGTGCGATTCAATCCTGCTTGAAGTACCCGGGGGTCTTTTAGCACACAAGAGTGCCTTCTCGGGCAATTTGTCAATGGATTCGTTGCTCATTTGAAAATTGTTTTGTGGCAAGTGGGAATTGTTACTCCTCGCAGCTATGTAGTTTAAGTCTCCGAGTCTGACAGAAGTCCTTTGCTCGAATGGCAGCATCACCCAACAACCATCATTCCACCCTTTTGTTCCGGGCACATTTACAAACAACCGGACTGGTGTTGTGATTGCGCTTCGCTCATTGCTCGTTTAATCCGGTTTTGAATGTGCTTCCGGTTGGCAAAGGCCAGGACTAGCCCTAGTACATGTGCAATCCGGCTAAAAGGCTACAGTATGAACGAATCGCTTAAGGTTGGCCGCGCTCGTCAACGAAATAACGGGACCTATTTTTTTAAAAATCAATCAACTGTAGTCGATCGCAATACAGGCGTTTCGTTCCCTCATGGTACTTAGGCACTATGCGAGGGGCACCACCGAATACCCCGGAATCGAAACTTTCGAGAGCCCGCGCCCGGAATCGAACCCGGGACCGCCGAGCCACTGTCAGTCGCTAAACCAACTGGGCTACGTTTTTTTGCTTGCGTAGTTATAATTTTTGTGTATTCTAACTGAATTGTTGAGTATAACTTCTCTTGTAAGTTATACTGGCGCAGAACGTCTAGATTTAGAAGTAGATTACCACTATTCGTTGCACTTTCACAAATTCAATTCGATGAATGTCATATTTCGTTGAATTTTCTTAGTCTTAGTCGTAGTGGTTGTGCAGTTGATTGAAGCCTTTCCATTATATATTACTGCACGTATTTGTGATCGGAATAAAATCACGCATTGTAGACGTCCGGGAAAGAAGTTTGTGTATTGACCCTGCCCAGTCGGTATTGCGACTGACTGTGGCTCGGCGGTCGGGGCTCGATTCCCGGCGCGGGCTCTCGAAAATTTCGATCCCCGAGTACTGGTGCAAATGTGCCTGTCGCATAGTGCCTAAGCACCAAGAGGGATATAGAAACGCCTGTAGTGCAGTGACTACAGTGATTGGCAATATTAAAATAAAAAAATATGTAAGCGAAAATAAAGTTTTTGTTGGAATTAATTTGCCAAGAATATCAATTATATATTTTTTTTAATTTGAAATAACTTTAATAACAACACTTGTGCAAATTATATCGTTTTTAAGAGTAGAATTTCTTGAGTCTTGCTACTGCAGGTGACACGGGATTTAGCTATTTGTTTGTGGTCCAATGTCAGTGAAAAAAAAATTGTGTTAGATCACTTTTGGCTATCCAGGTATATTCATGTAAAACAGGGCGGTACACTATGAAGGACCAGTCACTCCGTTTCATGCAATTGCCTTTCTTGTAGATTTTCCTTTTTTTTGGCGATTTGTACTCTGTACAATTTGTTTCGCATCATGGAGTCGAATTGGTCCTTTTTTCCTTAATGGGCCACCGATATGTAGCCAATGAGCAGTGCAGCGCATAACCAAATGTGGAGTCTATCTCCAGGGCCTCTCACATAGTGCCTAAGCGTGAGTTAAGGAATTATCAATTCATTATTCAAAATAAATTGAGCTAAGTCATAGAAATAAACAGCGTTGTTGAAGATCGAGCAATATTACCAAAGTCAATTTTCAAAGACAAAAATGTTGCTATGGCACTATTCTCCTTGCGCAGCTGAAATTTAAGGGCGGTTTTTCAAAATGCTGAGACCGACCTCCGATGTCTGTCATTCAATGGAACAGAGTCAAATTGACCCCAGTCTAGGTTAGGGGAATAAGGACTGCTCTCCCATATACTTCCATAGTTGTATTTGGTTTGCTTTTTCGTTCCTCAAATTGTACAATATGTAGTCGCGCTGCCAAAAAATTCCTCTTCATGAGACCAACACAAGAACGAGCCAGATGCACGGATTTATAAAAAATATATGTTCCACGTATTCACATAATCATGTACAACGGAACTGTACATGAGCATATCCGGGGTAAAATGATGCTTGAACAGCATCAAGCTCACGGAGGACTCCACTCTCTAAATAGCATGGGTGCCAATGGCACAAAAATAGCGCTCATATTTTGAGCGAATTTTTCACGCATCAGCGCCGCTAATGAGAAACATTTTCATTAAATTTACGTGCAACCACACCATCTATTGAGAAAATATTACAACAGCATGTGAATCACTCCATATAGGTGTGAATGTACATTACAATTACAATAATTACAATATATACCCACAAGCAGCCCCGGATGGGGCCTATGGCGAGGGTCAAATGACCAGTTAAGGACAAAGGTGTGGTTGTCCTATCCCACTCTAGGAACTTTCTGGGAAACCTCTATTAGACTATATAAAATATCAAATATCTGGGTTTATAGTTGACCCCAAAATTATCTTGGAAACTCCAAATTCAAAAGATGATTGGTGCAGCGAATACTAGGCTTAGACTTATTAAAAACGGGTTGAGAACGGTTAAGTCAGTGGCCTACTTTTCCTTGGTCCGACCTTTGCTTGAATACTGCAGTTCCATTTGGGATCCTCACCATGTGGGGCTTGTAGGGGATATTCAAATAGTTCAACGAAGAGCTGCGAGATTTGTTAGCTGTAGATTTGGAAGAGCTGCGAGATTTATTAGCTGTAGATTTGGAAGAACTGACAGTGTCATAGACGACAGGCGTCACCGCCAAGGCGCAACATTAGTAGTGAGAAAATTGAAATTTGAATATTGGAATTTTAAAGATCTTTATCTTAATTATCCCATCATTTCATAAATATCGGACTATATTAAGCCACTTATTAAAAATAATAAAAGGGGTCCATAGTTTCGTGTTCACCCACGTACAGAAATTTCCTGTCAATAAAAGAGAAAATACAAGACTCGACTCGGTTGGGCGAATAAGGTAAGGAAACACGATTAAAAATTTCATCACCGTTGAACGGAAGTCAGAGCAATTAACGGACCTCCCGTTAATTCAATAACGAAGTCGGAGATAAACGCCCAAACGAGAAAGAGAAATAAAGGCGAGGATGAATGAGATCACAATTAGAGATTAAAGTTTACGACGCATTAAATCTCAAGAACGCCTCACTAATAATAAAACTAAACTGCGTTTTTGTTTGCTTGAGTGCGCATGCGGAGATTCATTATTTCTTCGCCATCAAACTTAAAACAGAATTCGAGAAAAAGAGAGGGCTAAGGTATTTTTCTCATCCTTACTAATCGTTCATATCAACAATCAGAAAGGACTGAACACAGTTAGCCAATAGAATAGGCGTCTGGAAAAAAGTATGAAGGATTCACGCCATTTTTAGTGACGTTGACGGAGACTTGAGAGTGGAGAGTCTGATCGCTGGGTGCGTCGTAAGTTATCACGCAAGATCGCCACTAATCGATCACGATAATCAACTGATGACGAAACCCTAAGTTGAGCTTCGGAAAGACCTGTGCCCATGTTAAAATCAACCAACAATAATTTGGTCATTGCTCATGCAAGCGCTGTGAGCCATGTGAAATGGCTATGCTGGATACAGAATAAAAAATAATGAGAATAGGACGTCTTGAATATCTATAAATGCGAATGTATGTTTGTGGGTTTGTATGTGTTGTATGCATTCCTAAACCATTCATCCGATCACTATGAAATTTTGGGAATTTGTTCACTACATTCCCGAGAAGGTTTATGCCAAATTTTTCTCTCATACGATCATCAGATCGCATCAACCGCTATCCCCAAACCTGGACTTCCTGCAAGGCTTCTAGGTGTGCTCCCCACTCACTCAGAGAAACCTTCAACCTTCTTCTCTCTTTTGTTCTACTCGCTGACGTCAGTTCAGAACCCCCTCCCCTTACAGTTTTCATTTAACGCCACCAGAGCACATTTGCATGTGTCGCGGGAAAGCAAGGGAAAGCGGCAAAGCACAGGAAAGCTAGATGCAAATAAATGCATCCAATCGAATTGCAGCAATGCGCGACGGGTCAGCTAGTATAATATAACAAGAAGGGTTCCCAGCTTTGCCTGGGTTTACAGTAACCATAAAAAATTAATTGTTTAAATATACCGGCTATTTTACGTTTACACGATGACACGCGATAAACACAAACGTTAAATGTGAAGTAACTCATTTTTCACGTGCTATACTCTGTCATGACGTCACCAGGAGATACATTTTTGGCCTTCAAATTTGATTCTCAACATCAAATTACGTCATCTGCGCATGCGCACAATCCCAAATTCCACTCATTCTCTTTT
>JAQGBY010005975.1:0-13794 GCA_034698785.1 Mycogona germanica | reverse complement strand
AAGCTAGTTTTATTATGTTTTATTGAAAATTGAGATCCGTCGCTCCGTCGCTAGCAAATTATGATGGTGTACTTACGACTTTTTTATGCGATTTCTTTGAGCCGTTCGGCAAAAAGTCTCTGGAAACGAAAATCCAATTCTTATTTTTATAATATAGTATTACTTCTGCCGTGAAAAAATACCTGTAGATTTTGCATGACACGGTCGAGGGCGTGGTCAGTGAGACCCTCGTTTTGGATGGATTCGGCCAGGGCGTTAATTTCATCGCGACGGGTGCTGCTGGGACAGTCGAACATGTGCTCGGTGTCGCACATGCACTCTTGCGCCGCCTGGTATTCACGGCTGAAAGCTGCGCTGTTCACGAAGTTCTCCAGACAGTCGTCTTCGGCTGCGTATTTGAAAAAAATAAATGCGCAATGGTTTTCAATGAAAAATGAGCAAATGTTTTTAACCATTTATGTTGCTCTCGTGTAATGTTATGCTGCCCCTCGAGTTAATTCAACATTCAATCCGTCAACTTTTGGTTGCGTGATGATATTGTACTTAAACACAGGGCGGCGCTGCAACGCCTAAGGTATGCGGAATGCACTTCGGCTTGAAGGTGCGTCATCAACGTCATGTATGCACCTGTGATTGTTACGTGTTTGACGGTGGTATTCACAATGATGGGTTCCATTTGAGTTCAACACTTACTGGAGTAGCCAATGGGGCACGGGTTCGGTGGTGAGCAGTAAGCCGGAAGCACTCCGTCAGTCTTCACCTGGTGGATATTCTTTAAACTGCCGTCCGGTTTCAGGTGTTGCTTGCCTTCACCGGCGCCGCCTGTTCGAAAATTGAAGAAACAGTTAACAAATTATACTCGGTATAAAGGGATGAAGATTCGAATGCAGCTGACCTCAGGACAGGCTTGGCTAAAAAATCATGGACAAACGAGTATAGTCTAAGCCGATGGATACAAAATATACAAAACGATTGATGAGATGCAATCGAGAATCGGCAACAAGATCTCGAGGATAAACAACGTTTAATAATAGAGGAAATAGAAAAATTGTAGATCAGAAGTGAACGTTGTTTATCGTCCATCTTGTTGCCGACTCTCGATTGCAGTCCATCAATCCTTTTTATTTATTTGTTACCATCCGATTTGAAGTGTAACAATTCGACCAGTTGGAATATCGAACTGATCCAAATTTTCAACCTAGCTTCAAGGGTCTCTCGTCACCACCGCGATCGGATCTAGGAAAGTTTGTAATAAGCCAATATGTACATGTGGAATAATGTGGAGCGATGTATCGCTCTAGGCAAACCCCCGATCCATGAACTAGTCTTACTTCGCATATATTACGTAATCGTGTTGTGTGTCGTCGGTGGTTGGTAATGTTGGAGGTTGGGGGTGGGTATGAGGCGGTGTTTCAGACTTTCTTTTTTAGGTCAAGGCCTGTTCGGCAGATTCTCGAACCTCGGATCCAACGTTACTCTCACCCACGCCTCAAATCAACTTGAAGATATAGGGCCCTATTTATTGGAACCGAATTTTGAGGTCGTAAAGTGTACCCGTTAACCGGCGATAGCATGTATTAACGCGTTGCCACATGCACCTAAAAGTGGGCACACTCCATTAATGAGTCGATTGATCTTAATTCAGTTCCATTTATGGAACACGAACTCAATTTACAGTGTAGTGATGCCTCCACGTAGCAACCGCATCGATTTATTATTGCATATACTTTAATTGCAATACCGGAATTAGATTAATTATGTGGTTAAGTTACTGGAAACGTTCGTTGGAAATTCAGGAATAAATTATGCAGTCACGGGAAAGTACACATGCAAATATGTAAATAAAGGATAACAAATAAACGATCTAAAAATGAAATAGGTGATGACGCCTGATGTAGTATAATTATAACATGGTTCGTCGTTTACACGCTATAACATTATCTGCTTCGAAATTCAAATGTACATTTGTATTTTGCAAATGAATTAAAATGAAGCGGTGAAATGACCCTTCCATTTGGGATCTTTATTGTGCCGTTATCTTCCATTTGTAAGAGAAAAGTGTAGTTATCCGATAGGTGCTCAATAAACGTAAACGGCATAGCATTTTCTTGACCGGATTCAGGAAATGAAAGATGAGAATTACTAAGTCACCTGGCAAGGTAATAAAATATAGTACCCAATAATCCGGTCCCCTCCCTCCCCCCTCTCAGTACACTTCGTGATTAGGTTCTAGCCGTCTCCTTGGCCTACGTTCTCGAGTCCTCATCGGCTGTGCACTGCTCACTTCTCTAGACTGTAGTTGTTTTCGATGTTTGTTTTTCTGTTAGTCGAAAGATAAACCCAGGGAATCGGGTGAAAGTGTTCCTCGATCCCCCCCCCCCTCGTAAGATGAGCATTGCAGATGCCAGACGAAAAACCTGTAGGAGTTGTTCGCAGCCGGAAACCTAAACCCTCAGCTTGCTGTCACATTGCAAAAAGTCCCGTCACAAGGAACTCGATGATCTGTCATGTGCCATAAAGTGACATCACCTCTTGCTCTTTCTAATTCAGACTCTCTCCTGATCAGCCAAAATGTATATGCAAATCATGACAATAGCACTGATGGCTCGCTGTGTAATTGATGTCTCGTGTGTTTTTGGACATTTCGGAATGTCCGACCTACTTTGTTTGTATCCAGGGAATTTTTGTTTGTGTGTGCCGGCGAATGCGAAGTAACGCAGTCTCGACAGTAAACAGTTTCTCCGTCTTCGTTTTTTCAGGGAAATCTCTACTTTCTTGCTTTGCCATCCCGAAATATATTTTGGAACAGAAATTGGCGCGCCTAGTGTGTTTGTTCAACGGATGGGAAGATGAAAAGGGGCCGACTCTCGTCTTGCAAATAGAATATCACCGACGGCGGTTTCCGCGCATGCGCACTCGGGGTTTGCGTGGGTGGGACCTAGTTCTCCGGTACCTGGGGTTCTGGCCGGGCCGGAGTATCGCTATCGATTAATTTATATTCCTCCGGAGTCCCCGGCACACAAAATTCCTACTTATCTAAATTGTGTCTCCGAAAACTTGCTAGTGGCAATTTAGAAATAATGTTTAATATCATTCGTCGCAATCCTAAGTAAAACATCGGGTTTTATCGGGAGAACACGTAAAATAAATTATTATTCTTCCAAAATATATTTTTAAACAATTTGGAAACTTGGAATATAAGTGATTTTATCCTAATTTTAAATATACTCGTACTATAAATTTTTATATATTTAAAATAAGACAATTTAAATGAGTAGTGATAATCGAAATTGAAATGCATAAAATAAATGTTGCGTTTTAAATTGGTCAAAGTAAATTTGTGTACATTCTCATATTTATTGTCATGATCAAGTAAGAAACTTTTCCTTGCTTAAACTTAAAAATATTCACTTTGTGTCTGAAGTTGCCCAGTCGGTGTTGCGACTGATTTTTGCTCAACGATTCCGGATTCGGGGTTCGGGAAGGGTTCGAGCCCCTTAACACAAAGTAATTAAGCTTTTATCTCTGTGACTCGTCCAGCTCATCTTCTGCAGTCGTCCCAACCCTGCGTGTCATGGGGTGGTCTCAGGAGGTTCCCCTCCCCCTCCCCCAGCTCGGCGGTATCTGCCACCCCCTCAAAAACAACCGCCCCGTGCCACCCCTTAATTGGTTGCCGCGTTACCGGCGGAGGCCCTGGCCTTGACAGTGTGCTCTCCTTTTGGTCGTACCGTCAGTGGGCAACAGTGGCGCCCCCACCGCCACCCCTTAGTGATGCCCTTGCGCTACTTTAGCCGGTGGTGCGTAGGCGGGCGCTATACAGACAAATGCGAAGACCATCCGAGCGACGCGCCACTTTTTTCCTCTTTTTTCCTGCACCCCTTTTTCAACATTTTCTCTACAATCATGTCAGTGTTTGTATGTAATTTGCATTCCTAGAATGTCTTGTCGGGGTTGTGCTCATTAAACGTTGAACGATGCAATACCCAGCCTCATGTTTGGTCTCGAAAATGTAATTATAGTGTCTGGGTAAATGCAATTATTGGGCGGGTTTCGGAATTAGTGAAAATTCCTGAAATGAGCAGGGAACTATGCAGTGACCCGAATATCAGGTAATTTAGAATGAACAATCTTGCCCCAACCACGTGACATAATTCCTGGGTAGGCAATCAATAAGGTCGAGGGTTCGATCGAATCTCAGCTGCCTCAGCAAATTTTGAAAATATTTTCGAATGCGACTTGCTTTTTAAAAAAATGATTTTTCAAAATTTCCTCATTTTGATGTTATTCAAATTGACAGATCTTGTGCAGACGCAGAATGCAAGTGCATTAAGCATTCACAAGCTGTCTTAACCGACCAAGGCGTCGATCGCAGCTCCATCTCTCGGTCGGACAGCTAAACTAGCGCAAGCTGCAAACTCGCAACCCCGACTGTAGGCAATCACTGCCAGCTTCAATGCTATGCGGGGATGCTTGCCTGCTGTCTCGTTTTGCTTTTGCGATTCGGCCGACCATTTTCTGAGACACAGATTAATGTTTCGAATACCCTATAGAAAAAATAAATCCAATCAACAATGTGGCATACAAAGATCATTTGTGCACTTGAAATACATAAAATGTAAAAAAAGATCTTAATTATTTACTTCGAACATTCCAACTTCCAACATGAAGTGCTCTGATCGCAAATACGACAATGACCGATTTTTTTGTAATCTCCGTGCAACGGTCAAATAAAGACTGACCAAAATTATAATATTTCGACACCTGATTGGGCGTGGGACTTAATGGGTTGAATTCGTCCGAGCTTAAACCTTCCCTGTCAAAATGTTCGATTGTTTGTACAGACTGCACAAAGAAGGCAGAAGCAACCAATTAACCACTGGGTAGAACCCATGGGACAATAGGTACACGAGGATGGGCAAAATGACTGATTGCATCTGCCTTGACTTGCATATTCAATCTGTTAAACTTTCACATCCCGATTTAGCCAGTGGTATCATTGTACGATCGAATCTGATTTCATTTCGAGTTCTATCAAGTTTTCAACTTGCAAAGAACATCCGCTTGACTTCACTTGGACCAAAGTAATAATAATAAATCATGTTACCTACGAATTGCACCATCCAGTGAGAAAATATCAGTCGTCTGGTATTTTGGCCAACCTCAAGAATTCAAGAGTAAGAGAAAGCTCTTCTTGGTCCCAACCTTCGCAATCGCACCGAAATCTTTTAGATCTGAAATGTTACCGCGCATGCGCGTTCCAATGGCAGCCGACCCCCCTTCCCCCCGACCCCCGGGGTCGTACAGATTAATTCAAAAACATGTAGGCGGTCTGAATTCAATACCACCTTTTCATCCTCCGCGTTTTCAATGATTCAAGGCGATCGATCGTCTAAATGTTTGTTGGCCGTCAAAGCTCGGTTGTCCCATTATTTCGTGAAGTGACCTTTTTCAAATACGTGTCATCTGATCCGTGACTGGCCGCTAAAAAAATTGCTGGAACTCATTTTTTTTCAACCAATTTTTCAGCATGTCTGAGACGATTGAACATTTCTTTTGTTGATTTTACACTAATTTCGATACCATGCTTTTGCAAAATTGTGGCGACGACCCGTTTGAAGTTTTTGTCCTGTTGTCACGATTTTGTGGTAAATCGAATTGAAGGAAGAAAGTATTTTTTCTTTCTTCTGCGAAGTGAGCGAAATAGACATTGTTACCTGTGACGTACTGGTAGCCCCACAGGGAGCTGTGCTGCAGGTGCTCCTGGTCCCGTATCATGGCTTCCTGTGGATCCAACAGCGACTGGTAGTCGCCCGGAAGTTGCTGTTCCTCCTCATAGTCCTTGGCGACACGACTGCGCCATGTCAAGAACAGAAAAATACCAACCTGCCATTACAAAAACACGTTAGAAACGAATGAAATCAAACACTAGATATCAAAGGCCATTGGTGTTGCCGTTTTCAAGACGGAATCCTCCCTTACCATCAATGACAGGGGATAAGAGTGCATCCGAGAAGTCTTGAATGGGGCTGACTGTGTATTATTACGAGCAAGAGCACCATGGTTCGCTGCTTCTAGCTGTTTAAAAGTTTTTCTGGAATTTTTGTGGCTTTCACAAGAAGCTATTTGTGACCACGAACTTGTAAGCTGCTCCCTTTAAAAGCGCGAAAGTGAAAAGAGGAACTCATAATAGGCTGATTATGTACATTGTGTCGCGTTCTCTAATTTGTTTCCTGAACGAAGCACTACGAATGGGGTACGGGGGATGGTGGTGGGGGTTGAAGAAATATCATTTTTAGAACTTGTTGCTATGCAAGCTAAAACCTAGGCTCACCTCTGCCGTAGGGAATTCTTCAACGAGAATGACGCCCTGGGTGGTGAATAACGTTTGAACCATCTGGAGAACCATTCTGGACGAGCGCAAGTCAATGACGTCATTTGAGAATTACATATTATGAATCCGTAACAAGATCCATCGAACTTGATGTCAACCAGACGGACAATTTCTTTTTTTTTAAGTTCAAGAGATCGAATTCGAACCAGACATATGACGGTTTTAAAAGAGCTGGTTAATTTAATTTCTGAGTTTATGTACAGCGAAATCGACTCGAAGGACAAACCACCTTCAGGAATGCTCAGCAAGTCCTGAATTCTTTCTGGCAGGATTACGTTTAATTCTAAAATCCACCACGCGAGTTCACACGTATTCTTTGAAACCGTGAGATGGGTGTTGCAGCCTAAGATTTTGAGTATTCCCATAATATTAAAATATTCGAAAGACACGGTTATACGGACCCCAAAAACCACATGTGATTCGTATCTGATGTGCGTCCTCCGTGGCGGTCACCAGAACTTGGTATTGTGATGGTCCTGTTGACTAAAAGTTTCTCTTGTTCACCACATATAATTGTTAATGATATGACGATTTGGTGGGGGGAGGGGGGAATCGATCTTGGTGAAAAGGGGGTCATGTGGGAGGGGGGGGGGGAAAGGGGGATGGCGATGGCGAGCAATCCCCGCTCTGCCGGAATATGTAGGGGGGAAAGGGATGAAGGAAGAGAGACGGAGGAGGAGGAGGAGGGGATGGGGGTCGATGGACTATTACGTATCGCTAGCATTTCCCGCTGCTTTTCCTCTCGGTCGTTCATAGCCATATCGATTCCTCACCGTGTCCTACTTTCGTGTCGGGAGTCGCCCCGTGGGCTAGGCCACGGAATTATGTATAGGCGCGTACGAGTCTTCTCTCTCTCTCCAACTCTCTGCGCGACGCCTGGCCCTCCTCCCTTCTCCCTCCCCCCTTCCGCGATAATAAAAGCCGAGAAAAGTGACGTCAATTTCCGTGTCTGGATTTTTCTCCAGCACCCACCATACCGTGACGCGCGACGAATCTGTGTTTTTATCTTGTTTGGGGGGCGCGAGATCCGCCATTTCTGTTTTCTGCCCCGACGACGGAACTTTTAATTGTCGGGCGCACCAGTCTCCCCCCCCCCAATCCACAATCCCGACACAGAAATAGTGTGAATAACCTCAGGTACTCGTAGGTTTGGGAGCGTGTTAATAAAATGTCGGATTCGCGCCGTTTTGGTGGTTGCTTTGGTTGATCCGGAACTCAAATTGACACCATGCTTTATTGTCACAATAATAGATTCTGTACCCTTCTCTGGGCTTCAAGAATCTGTGAGGGGCTCATAAAGTTTGATTTAGGATTGCAATTGACGAGTTGCAAGTTTTCATTGTGATATTTGTATTTCCGATCAAATTGAACACATACGCTGTGTGCCCATGTATGAAGTGTGCCCATGCATGCACTAGGGAAAGTTTAGTAGTTAAATCCAAAATGGTTTCGCTGTTATCTCCATCGACCGAAAGTCTTGAAAATAAAATTGAAATAGGTACAATAATTTTTCTACATAATCATTTTCATCATTTTTCTACAAGTATGTCAGAAATTTTCGCCCATGGGAAGTTAATTGAAGTACCGTCTCGTAACAATTCGATAGGTAACTCATGAAAATACAAATATATTAGACATATCAATTACACATAATAAATATGGCCACCAAATCCAATCAAATATTTCTTCCTAAAGGCAAGTACCGAAGGGATTTCCTGAACTAACATAAATACTGTATCATCGAAATATAATTGAGTTTGTGTTGTAAGGCGAAGTCAGTGCCACCTATGGATTGTGTCGAAGCGAATATCACCCAGGAAGCAAATCCCCTATCGCTCCACCGACCCCTCCAAACTTAACGATCAGGTCATCCGAGAACGCGGGGATAGATGGCGCCACAGTCGCCGTCCTCCTGCCAGCAACGAGCGACGCCGCACGAGAGAAAGCAATTGGGCGGAAATGTTTCCCTCTCACTCCATGTTATCCCTCCAGCCACGCCACCACCCCCGAACCTCACAAAACACCTCCTTTTATCTCCCCTCCCCTCCCCCCTTCCTCCCCGTCAACCGATTGGCAATACCCTTACTTCCGCATTCCCATTCGCTCCATATTCATCGTCAGAATTCGCGTCGTTGATTTGTCGTCGGGGGGAAAATGGCGGAGACCAGTCAATTCCAGTTTCGGTCTCGCCGGAGACCCGTCTTCGGCGAACGGGGGAAAAAAAGAAATCACCCAGCCGTTCATTTTATTAGATCTTGGTTAGGAGGTCCATGTACTCTGTGAAGGTGTTCGAAAACATTATTGACGTTTAAGGGTTGTTCGTGGAAGATTCGTGATGTGACGCGATACACGCTGCTGTGCATCCGTCGCTTATGAATTCGAAGACGTGTTCTTAAGACATCGAGCTACACTTCTCTGGAAACTTAAAAACGGCAGCTCTAAATATGTTAGCGCAATCTTGTCTAACCAGCATTATTGTTCCTGGTTGGGTAAACGTCGATTACAAGATGTTCCCCAGAATTTAGGAATTGTCGTCAGATTTAAGTGAACGAACATTTTAAATTAAAACTTGATTTGACCCCAGCTCACACAGAGTATTAACAATTAATAATTTGGAAGTACGACTCGTCGTAGCGCAGTTGGTTTAGCGACCGACTGTGATTCGGCTGTCCCGGGTTCGTGTCCCGGCGCGGGCTCTCGATTATTCGATCCAATTTTTTTGCTGTTCCTATTTGAATTTCTTAATAACCGAGACAAATTTGGGATGAAAGTAGCTCTGCACATTCAGATGGTTAATTCATCTATTGTCATAACGACTTTTTGTGCATTTTTTTGGCAAAACTTAAAAATTCTGTATTTGTATTTGTTGTTGCGTGCTTTATATTTGCAAACACGTCTCCTGAAATGTTTTTTTTAGATCTAACCTAGATTGTACTTCAGTTCGTCGTTAGGGTGACCGAAAGGTGACACGCTGGCCTATCTGGAGGCCGCATTCTTCCCCCCTCCGTGTTGTGGCGGCGGCGGGACCTCGCTGAAAGCTCCCCCTTAATTGTAGGCTTTTTGCGGGGCGCGGTTGCTTAGCGGGGAAGCGGTTTGGCTGGGTGCAGTGGGGCGAAACTGTCGCTACGCTTCCCACCGCGTCGGGCGCTTTGCGGATGTGAGGGGTGGGGTGGGCCAGGTAGTTCGTGCGCCCTCCGCCGCCACGCCACGCGGCGCAACGAAAACCCCTGCGCCGCAAAAGCTAGAACGACGATAACCTCGGTTCACCTCCTTTCTAACGAGGGTTGTACTGAAAGTCTGGCCACAGTTTGTCTCACTGGTGCTTCTGGCCTGTACTAGGTCGACTCGCAGTCGAAAAGTATCATTTTGCAGTTGAAAATATTGTCCCGTAAAATGGCTTATATCGTCTTTATTTACTCTGTAAACCAGGAATTGGTTTCCTCCATAATCACCACTCATTTGTGGTGGATCCCAGGGAAAACATGTCATTCTGACTGTAGGAGTGTTTATCTAGTTCTTTTTATTGTACAGTATTTTAATTCGAAAATATCGACGCTGTCCACACGTTTGAACAACTAAGCAACAAACAAAGAGTAATAGTTTCTGAAATCGGTGGAAAATTCAGGCTCATATAAGTCAAAACATGAAAACCCCTAACAGTCCAGCTCACAATATAATTCAGAGAAATTAAATGTTGCCGACGTCTGTAGATTTGGGGCACATGGTTAAGATTTAATGCATTTTTAATTTTTATTTCCATTGTAGTGGTACAGGAAATTCTGTATCCTTCCTGGTGCTTTGGCACAATGTCAGGGACACATTTTAACCAGTAACCAAGGGTCGAATAAATGTGAGCCCACACCAGGAATCGAACGTCAAGTCGGTCGCTATATCGACTAGATTATAATTACATGGAGGTCAAGATTTGCTTGATCGAATTTTCTTGTTTCTGGAATGTTGTTGACCGATATCAATTTGACAAAAAAAAAGCTTAGCCCACTTGCAAGTGATTGACTTGATTTCAAGTTGATCTGACCCAGTCAAGATTCTTGACATGAAATTCCAAGAAGAGCACGGTCCGAATCAACGTACAGATTAAACACAGTCCTAAATACATCTCCATCCCCTTCTCCTTCATCGTATCCCTGTTATGTGTTTTTTCCTGCGCTACTGGTACACATGTAGGCCTATGTGCTAGCCTGAGTCTTCCGGTGACTTTTATTGATTATTCCTCATTTGACCGATTTCTTTTCTTCTTTTTTTGCTGGGCCACCGCGTTTCTCTTTTATTTTTCTTGCTGCCTTTTATGTGGCGCTCCATGTTCGCGTCCAACCAGCGTTGTTGAGTCTTGGTTCGGTGTGCAACCGCTGCAGTGCCAGGGGCCATTCCCTTATGCTGTTTACTCCGAAATTGAGAACAATGCTTTTGTGGATGCACTTTTGAGAAATAGCATGCCTGGGGACGACATCCCAGGACATGCTATTTCTCAAAAGTGCATCCCAGGACATGTACGATATTTAAAATGTACTGTGTGCACTACTCAATTTGTTAAGCTACGACAGACAAAATGACAAGAATAATCTGACTGAAGGTTCAAATCTCACGGGGGCGCCTTGTTTTATGATGCGTTCTATTTTTGAAGTCTGTAGAATTCTCTGCCATGAGAAAGAAGAGGGTCAAATGGAAAATGAGAAATGGCGTGTAGTGCATCAGTTCAGTTTACTATGCCCGTGATCGCGGGTTTAATTCCCGACGAGACCTGATATTTCTCGGACTAGAAAAATCCCTACATGCACTTTTCTTCGAAATGGAAGTAAAGCCATGAGACCCTGTCTTTATGATATCGGGTACACGTATGTGAGCTGGTGTAGCCACTATGGTTGTGTGTGTCATCTGCTACCATATTCTGATCTTTTCAGGATTGGGTGGTGCTGTAAACATGCATTCTAAATTTGGCAACTAACGAGACAGACATTCCTGTTTTTGATCTGTATCTCCCTAACAAATAGCTCTAGAAAAATGAGTGTGTCTCCCCCCCCCCAGATATTTTTGTATAAGAAATTCGCCCAACCACGCTCTTATCGACATTGGCTGGTAACTATTTTTGTACTTGTATTTTGTTATTGGTCCTTTCTGAATAATCAGACCGGCAGATTCTCGCCGGAAGAGATCATCGCCGACGCTAACCAAACTAATAAGTGATTGACTCAGAATCTAGTCTGACGGAAACGACAGATCTACGAGCATCTACTAAAAATGTCGTGTTCGCATTTCGTACAGTAGTCGTATATTTGTTAATTTGATGCCTTAGTGATGACAATTGTTGTCTTCAACTTACCGCCCTGTCGGATAGCCGAGGTAGTCGTCGGAGGCGTGACCCATTTTTTCCACCACTTCCCGTAAGAGGGCGTCGGCGTCACTGTAGGTGTAGGGCGAACGGAAGTCGGCGTAGGCAGCGGCGTCCTCCGACAGGATGGCCGAGGCGCCCATTGCCATCAGACTCAGCCCCACAGTGGCAATCACAATGAGTTGCATGTCAATTTACGGCTGGTTTTCGTGGATCTGTGAAAAAGAGAAGGGCAAATTGTTACTTTGAAATTCTGTGTAGACCTTGTTGTCAAGTCTTTTACTTCTGCAACTCTTATCACGACCAAAAATGTTCCATAATTAATTGCACAGGCACTGTGTTATTAAAGAGGTGCGAAGTGCATCTATCGTTTGAATGTGCTTTATCAGTGCGCCATCAAGTTTGGGTAAACTCCTATGATTGTTTCGTTGTTCCTAGACTAAGTCTGGTCATTTGATGTGGAGACGCCATTTTTTAAGTTTGAAGCGAAATGGAGATTATCCAAGATTTTGTAACGTTTGTTTTATTATGTTATACTGAAAATCGAGATCTGAAATTCAGTCGCTAGCGAATTATGTTGGTGTACTAACGGCATGTTAAATTTGATGCAATTTCGTTGAGCAGCTGTTCGAGAGTTAGTCTCCGAACAGGAAAATCCAATCCTTAGTTTTATAATATAGGATAGGGTACAGTTTTACAATTGTTCAGCTTATCATTCATACTCTTCTGGTTAATTAAATAAAATGACTTCTACCCTAGTTACACTAGTCAAGCATGTTTGAGTAAGGTGCGTTTAGACATTTAACTGTCCACTCGTCCGTGCTTCGGCAAGAAATTTCTAGGGCTCTCGAATGACAATTGATCTATCTCAATTGTGCTTCAGAGAGTGCGTTCAACTTTTAGTAATATTAATTCGACCATTGATTTATATCGTTTGTGATGGACACGATCTCAAAAGACAATGTGCCAGAATCCCAATTGAAAATTTTCAAGCAACTTAAAGATAACTCCCATATGGCGATTTTTTTTTTACAACTTTGGTTAGTTTAGCCTAACGTTTTTGCCAAGAACCAATTTCATATTTTGACAGTATAATGTCACATCTAAAATTAGTATTGTCAGAAATATTATTTTATATAGTACATTAAGCATGGAGAGCTGGAGAAGCATGGTTTTCCATATGTTGAGGTGTTTTCCTACGTCTTCAGTGAACAATGTTGCCGTCATTTATTAACAGGTTCATTGGAAATGGTAATACTTTAAACTCAGGAAAAATTACTAACATTATATGGTGTGACTAACACTACTCTTTTTTTAAACGAATCATTTAGTAAATTTTCCAAGTCTAAATCGTATGTCGTTATCGTTTTAGGGTTGCGCAATAAATACTTTTTGCCCAATAGGTTGGCTTGATTGTGAAGCGGATCGCATGACATTGTGGTTATTGATCATCAATTCACATGACATGTCCATTGCGCAATAACATTGAGGCGACTGGGGACGGCTTTGCAACGTGTTGCTATAGCAACCGGGCTAGAAACGGGTGGAATATTTCTCTCAGCTTGATTTGACATTGGACGACCGAACATATGGTGCACCGCGGCAATGGCGAAAACAGGAACAATCGAGGAGGGGACATGACAGAAGCAGGAAACGACAAGATTTTAGTTTAAAATTGACCTACCTGATGTGTCGGCAAAGGGTCTGTGCAGTTTGACGAATACGTTCTGCAAATGTCGTCCGATGATTGTCCAGGCGATGGCCTTGTTTATTGGCTACGGTGGTGGCCCGAGTCGTGATGGCGGTCTCGCACAGAGAATGATGGCGGCGCGATCGTGACGTAGGCGGCTGGTTGCCATGGCAACGCCGTTGCCGTAATCCTTCGTTCGGACTATCGGAGGGTGTCTGCTCTTATTTCGTGGATCGATACGTGTCGGACGTGCAGTCGATTTCCCACGCACCTGTACGAAACATTTCATGTACACACTTAAAAAAATGTTTCATTTTTAAGACATTTATTGTCTTTTGAGATGTGGAAAAATTAAGAGAAATAAAA
>JAQGBY010005974.1:0-13795 GCA_034698785.1 Mycogona germanica | reverse complement strand
GGAGATTTTGGTGTACTGTACTGTGTTGCGTGCCTACGTTATCAAATATTCATGCGTGCACTTTGCGGCTAGGCCGTGGTTGGGCGCTGGTCCCTGAAAACACCGACCAGTTACGCCGGGTGAGTTTAAACGGTCGTTGAATATACCTCTCACGTGACCACCATGACGTCACATCTATTGACGCGCCGCCTAGTACTAGTACGTCTTCCACTCTGGGCGCGGTAAGCCTCTTCCATATTTTCTCGGCGTATCAGACGCAGGCAGCGAAAAAAAGGCATTGCCAAGTCACTATGATTCTACGAATAATCCGCACTCATTGTGTACTTACCGGGATTCGAACTCGTACCTCCAATTGGCAGGCCATTAATTAATTACGAGTACTTTTATGTAACTTCGGCTCAACCGTTTGAACTAATACAAAGTCGATTTCTTGCAATATTTGTTAATTGGTAACGTTCACCCTAAAATTCCCCCAGGAGGCGACCTAGTAACTTTGCCTAGTCTAAGTCTGCTACCTAGGTAGGGAACTTTAAAATGTCGATTTCTGATTAATGTGCTTACCCGCACGAATTAACACCTGTGTCGACCCCCGCACCCCGCGGATGATACACCGAGGAAGAAGATAATCGTCTTTTAAATTATCTACCGTACATAGTTTAGTTTTTAAAAAATATACTTATAAGCAAAATACATTGTCTGAAATAGCAAGAGATTCTAAACCTTGGTGGTTCCAGTGCAAGTCTCCAGCAAAAAACGACGATGCTTAATGATCCTGTTAAGCGAAACTGTGTCAAGCAATGTACCGCATCACAGCTGATTCGTCATAGAAGCAAAACGATTGAATGGCAACAATATCGCACGTACAGTGTTGCCGTTCGCGCGAGCCCTGTCTCCGCGATGATGAAAATAGGCTTATAGAGTGCGGCCTTCTTTTTTTTTGACAGAGCTAATACACAAAAAATAGCGAACCACGAAATGGGATCGTTTTTGCTTACTTCTGTTTCTACTCGTATTCAATGTATCACGGGGCTCAGACAATTGGTGTGGCAACCTCAAACAACAGAGGATTGTTGGAAATCAGAGCGCGAACGACACAACACAGTTGCAGGCAACGGACAAAAGTTCATGGATTGCGGGTGAACAAAATCGATATTGTATGGAAATTAGTTTTGAAAGTTCGAGATAGGAAAAATTGAGATACCTTTTTAATTAAGAAATTTTATATTGAATTTGAATCGCGCACTAAACTAAATTAATCTTTAATTTTTTAATCCAATCAAAGCAAATTTGAATTTTAACCAGATAGAGTGGCCTATACTACAAATCACAGTCATTAGTAAGGAGATTTTGTTACAAATAATGATTTTAATTTTATCTAGAGTTCTAAAAGTTTTAAAACCATACTTCAATCGATTGAATAAAATAAAATCATATAAATTTAAAGTTGATAATAAAAAGATAAAAATGAAAGACTTGTTTTGATTTTGCGGGTGAAGAATGCCGCCAAATATGTTGATCTCTTCAAATCGCACGCGTTCATCTCTCCAGACGAGCCAATCTCTTTGTCTGTGAAGTGGTCGGGGGCCGGGGGCCGGGGTCGGGCGAAAAATGGCCGCCATCGTTGGCGAGTTTGCGGCCTCAACTACGAGCCAATGTTCGGTAATAAGCCCTGGGAGTAGTCGCATTTACTTCGGCCCATTGCTCGACGCCTTTCCCAATTTACAGCCAAATTAGATCGCGCCAGTTATTTTTGCTGTTGTTTTTTTGTCGCGCCGTAACCTCTCCCTCCTCCCCCTTATCCCCTTCCACCCCCGACCTCTCGTCTACACTCTCGGCAGGCAAGCTCGAATTTGGAGTCAGGGCGACGAGCGAGGAATGATAAAATCCGTAATTCTTTCATACAATGCTGTTCGAGATCAAAAGGCGAATCGAAAGGTGCTGCCACCAATGGAACCGAGCACGCCAACCTGAACAGAGAGCAACTTATTCTCAAGATTCTGGTTTGGCATTCCAACAAGGTAACACGCTTGCTTCGTCCGGATTTCAAACGTAATCTTACAAAAATCGAATCTTCGACGTTTCATCGATGAGCATAATTATTTTCGTCAATGCATTACCCATATCACGAATTTCATTTATCTTTCCCAAAGTCCGAAAATAAAATCTGCAAATCCAATCTGCATGTGTTTGGACGCACAAACTTCGTAATACCTGGTTTGGTTGAGACATTTTGCTTCGAGTACTAGTTTGCCTAATTTTCCTGAGCCTTTCTATTAATATTTGTTAAGGGGAATACCGCTTGATTTAACCGCTCAAAACCCCCCCAGTGAGCGACCTGGACATTTTGCCTAGCCCAGGCTTAGTATAAGCTACCCAGGTAGGGATCTTTAACGTGTACCTGACATCGTACAGGCACGGGTCCCTCGTAAAGGAGTTTTAATTTTTAATGTGACCTGGTGCAACCGAGCCTCGCCGGCCATTAGTTTATAATTAACCTACTAATCTGGAATTTTTTTAGCTAGTTCCACAGTCGGCTAATCGTATTTTCTATGAAACCAATACATTCGTTCTGAAATAAGGATTCTCTGGTGAACTCAATGAAATTCAGAAAATACCTAACTATACAAGTTAACTATCATAGGACAGTGCAAGATTTTTACAAAATTTTTGAGAAATAAGAAGTTTTGCTAGGTGCGTCGATCAACTAAAAATCACACCAAGATAACATCAAGAAACACAGAGTTAAAAAAAAAAAGATAAAGAATTCATCATCTTAATCGCGCCATAGAATTCGGGTATTTTAAGACGTCAACATGAATCTTGACAATGGTACCGATTTAAGTTTTAAAACAAACCACACAATTAGAATGTTGCTTCTTGCACAGTAGGAATTGGAAATTCGTATTGATAATGAATTTATCTAAGTTGGTTTGCAAATACAGAGTGCATCTTACATTTTTCATCAAACAGATCGAAGTGACTTCCTGTTGGCATCCAGATTTAGACCCGTTTTCTGATCGCAAACACTGTCTAGTAACGCACCATTTCCTCTTACCAAACGACGACGCTAAAAAAGCACTTTTTTTTGTCTCCGCTGAATAACAACCAAAAAATAACAAACCTGCCGTTAGAAATTACGACCGATATATACGATGGAGCATTTCGTGTTTCCCCACACTGGTACGACGCGCCCACAGTCGGATCCATATGCTCATTACTCGGATGCTGCCAACGGTTTGCACTACCGAGTTGATCGCGATCGTAAGCTCCTTAAAGTGAGCGCTATTTCCGGTAGGCCTAAATATTTACCGTAGCGGCGCAAACCTAACAACAAAGGCGAACAAGTTTCCCTAGCTATCAAGAGTTTAAACCCATCTATTTAATATTTTCACTGTCAGCTACATACTAAACTAGTTCAATAAATATTAATGCACTTTATGATTTAATACATACCTACAGAACGAAAACGAAATAATAATGTTCACCATAAAGCGCCTAATATGGATTAATTTTGACATTTTAGTAAAAATGTAACAGGGCTAGCGACTGCTGTACAAGATTAAACCGAAATAAATTGAATCAGGAACATTTTTGGAACTCGAGAAATATAATTTCTATATTGCCAAGACAGAAGGATGGCTCTTGAGTAAAAGGAAATGAGGTTAGGCATGTCAATTATGTGTTCATTTCAGGCATTTGACCCCCACAACTGCAGAACAACAATTCGCACACCCCTAAGTGTAAGTTCAACAATTAATGCCTCGCTGGCTCTAATGGCTGTTGACGTTTTCAATTGATGTTTATGGCTTTCAGTTGCCGGGGATCGAACCGTAGGTAAAATCAATTGAGTGCCACACACACACATTATGCAATCTCCTGCGAGAGGAGGCGCTGCAATTATCATTGTCAGGAAACTGGAACTTCCTCCAACGAGAATTGGTTCATCAATTACAGTTATTTTGCATATAGAGTGAAAGTGGAGCTTTTCCCCACCCTTTGCCATGACGGAAAAGGCACGGTTTCCATCGGCCAAAAGCGGCGCACTCGTTTAGGCCCCCGATAGAATTTTGTAGAGTGTATTTCAAAAATCCATTATGTATAATTTAGTGCGGAATACTCGATTCTGGCTCTGGAGCCGGGTACACAAAAATGGGTAGAAGGATTGCATACAGCCTCGGCTTCGTTCAAGTTATACTTTCACGATTTCTCTCTCTCTCTCTCTCGCTCTATCCCCCTCCCCCACTTCGTCATATAATCGTGCCATGAATTAATGCGAAGTTAATTGGATGAAAATTATTTCCTCCCCCTCCCCCCCCCGCCAATCGTACGAGAGCGCTGCCCACAAAATATGCGTGCCTGGATCCGTGCACCGAAATCATAATTCAGGAACTGGGCACACATTTTTGCTGGCAAACAAGATAGCAACACCCACGCACTCACTCAACTCACAATGAATCCATATTTTCCGTGCCACATGAAGGTTAGTTCAATCCATGGTGCCATCCATATGGTATGGGCTTGGCTAATTAGTATAAACATTTACGCGTGACAGACGTGATAAAAGCCCTTTCCTGATCGTCTAGTGAAGATAAGGGGTTGTAGGTTAAAGTTTCATCGGCTTGCTGATCGGGTGGATTAGTGTAAGGATGAATGTGATTCAGAAATTGAAGGGTACGCTCATTAAACAAATATACAATTAGGGTAGGACTTATGTCTGTTTGGTTTCGGGTACATATGAAAGATGCCTACCTAAGCATCAGGCTTAGCCTAGGCAAAATGACCAAGTCGCCTACTTGGAACAGAAATATGCTGCTGCCCCCTGCACGACGCTATGCGTGGAAGCTAGTTTATAAACGTCCCTGTTAAACAATTCGTAATTCGAAGCATAAATGCAGCTCAATGGGAAATGACCGTTTCTACTAATGGAGTTTATTTTTCTAGTCAAGCGCCTGCTGACGGCACACAATAAGGCGGTATTGCTGCAACTGCTAAATAATGCATGATTTTCCCAGAGAAACGTCTTCCACGGCAATTCGAGAAGAATCCAATAGGGAGATGATTAGCAGATTTGGTTTTAGAGTCGTCGCCGTAGAGCCACTTCCAATCGAGCAGCAATTACAATAGCCTACTCTTGTAATTTGTGCCCAACTCGTAAAAAGAAGCGCACACACACACACATAGGCAGAAGGCGGGGCCGCTGTCGCAAATTGTCCCCGAACGCCAACATGACAAAAGTGTAGGACCTAAATACACATACAAACTCACTGAGAAAGAGCTCAAGAGTGAGTGAGAGAGAGAGAGAGCGAGAAGGATAGAGAAAATGGAACAGACGAAAAATCTCACTCGGGTCTTGGCAAACAGACGGCTAATGGCAATTGAGTAGGAAAACAGTCTTGCTTAATCACGTGCATAAACAAAGTGCTCGTAACCGGTAGCCGCTTCCTGATTTGTTCGGATCTCAGATTTATCGGCCAACGCCCCGCTCTCAAATTGTAAACGCCACCACCCTCCACTCACCCACCAACTGAGCGACGGTTGCGTCCTCCGCCGCCCACTACCACCGCCACCACCACCGCCACCACCACCACCACGACGACGACGACGACTGGCATCCAACTAATTCGGAAGCAGTGTCGAACAGCAATTGTCACAGCGTGGCACCAGTTAGGTCTATATACATGGAAAGGCGTGCGCCAATAATCCACTCTCGTATTAAGGCGGCGGGTGGGCGGGACGTTACAATAAATGCGAGTGTGGCCTTGTTTTCAGAGACGGCGAGGATCGAACTGCGGTGCGCGGTGATTAGCGTCAGAGGACATGACAATCAGCGGCATCTTCTCCTTCTCAATTTACTGCTGTATTTTAGCGATTAACCGGCTACAGACTGCCAGTACTGTTTGAAATACACCCTTTAGACATCGAATAAACGAGAGCCAACACCGGGAATCGAACACGGGACAGTCGCATCACACTCTCTCAACTAAAGGGCGGTCGCGAGAGACTGGAGCGTGCTCCGATCCCCTGCTACCAGGGATCCTACGATCATTTCGGTTTTCACCTACATGAAGTGATGCAGTGATATATATGTATCATTAATGTACAACTGGAACAAAAGACGACCCAAAACACTGACCTGTGGCACTCCTGAGGTCACATCAGTCCATTCAGAGTGGGCACTAGAAACACCAACTTGTTGCTTTCTATTACTTAAAAATGCTGCTATTCAGTCTAAAACTTTTACCATACTAAGCTAATACCATAACCACCCACTTTATCGAAAAATCGTTGATGAGGAACTATGTCAAAAGCTTTGCTGAAATCTAAGAAAACCATATCTTGCTGTGACAAACAAGCAATTCTTTAGCAAAAGCAAAATGGAAAATAAGGTTAAAAACGGGGTGCGTTATTGATCGCTTATGACACCAGCAATATGCACACACTGTTTTTAAGTGCATACAGTATAAGGTCGACCAAATGTCATGAACGTTAGGTCGATAGTGTAGGGAATCCTACATACGTCCGTACATAATAGCCACCAGCCCTCATTTTAATGGATGGAAGCGTACACCAACGAGATTGGCAAATGGCGTGTTTAATGAATACAAGCCGTCATTTCCATGGTACATGTAGTACGTAGTAGCCCGACAGCACGCACGGTGAACTTCCAGGAAGCCGAAGGGCGATGAACGGTCTTATTCGCAACTATATTAATTAATTGAGGCATCTCCTAAGTCCTTCCAATATTGAAATGCAAATTTTCGCCCGCAGTCAGTGTTTGCGTGAAAGCAATCCAAGCAAAAACCACGAGTTGCAGCTGTTAAAGGTTCTCCTCTAGCCCAGAGCGTGACTCAATTATCCAATCAAAAATTATGCTTCGCGCTGGGACTACCCAGTACCGTATAACTAATTCGGTGCCGGATTACAATGCAGATCGAGTCGATTCGAATTACTCGAGCCTGTTATTTCGGCGACAGTCTCAGAAAAGAAGAAATGATTGATCAATAAAAAGGAAAACATGCGAGCAATACGTTCTAACCTAAGAGAACTATTTCCTATTTTATTAAACATTTCTACATTCAACAACATTGTAGCAACTATAACTAACTAGGAAATATAACGCAGGAAATTATTAACAAAATTTGAAAATTGGCCTAAACGTGCTTCGTTTTCGGTAAATAATGACGTCATTTGAAATATTTTAATTTGTTTATATGGATGAGATATCATTTCTCTTGGAGACTATTCGGATGACAAACAATTTGATTTATATCTGACTCTCATCTGATTGCCATCGTGAGTGGGAAGGAATAAATCGACACGAAATTTCATTACGAAAATGCGCCGTCCTTCGGAATAAAATCACGGTGGGACCCGTGTCTGTACAATATCAGGTGCACGTTAATGATCCCCTCCTGGGCTAAAAATCCCTGAGACAGGCTTATATACTAGTTAAATATAGTATCATCCACAGTTAATTATCTTTCAATGGTCGAATATCGGTATTGCGGTCGAGGTGGTCCTCTTCACCGCTCGCAGCGCCGCTCCGAGCGCAAAAGTAAATAACAAGATGGTGGCTCCAACAACATTTACGGAGGAGCTTTTGTGACGCGAGTTAGACAGACAGCCGACACGCCCAAACTAACGGTTTTTGCGTGTGTCAATTATTTGGAAAGATTAAGACGTCCTGCTGCGACGGGGGCACTGGGACGTGGCCACACAACAACTTCGTGTGAAAACCACACGCAGAGGAAGCGTATGGCTAGGGGGTTGTCCGTGGACACGAAACGCTACAGCGCTGAGGGGAAATCACAACGACATTCATTCACAAATCCACTGGTTTAATGGAAAACACATAACCAGTTAAAGAGTGACAGGCGCATAAGCGAAGAACTACGTGTGGATGGTTTGACCTTACGTCTAAGGAATGACATCGTGACATTTAAACGTGACCTATCTATTTCATAGTCCCTTTTGATCAGAGGAAAGGCGTAATTTTGTTTTTGAATTTAATGTAGTGCAAGAAAGTTCTACGTCAAATCAATCTGGCGAAGAGTCCAACCATGGAAAACTTAAGGTATCCCAAACAGAAACTAACGGATTTCCCATTAAACTAAAAAAAGAGACCTACATATGAAATTACGAAGACATCTAATATTTTATATGTAGGTCTTTTTTTAGTTTAGTGGAAAATCCGTTAGTTTATGTTTGGGATACCTTAAGTTTACCAGATTGTTTACATGGATGGACTCTTCGCCAGATTGATTTGATGTAGAACTTTCTTGCACTACAGTGAAATCAAAAACAAAACTACGTCTTTCCCCTGATTAAACGGGGGTATGAAATTACAACGACACAGTGCGAAAGTGGCACATTACAATATAACAATAAGGCATATGAATCGAGTGATGGAAGCACCTTAAAATAACCGCACAAGAAAAATATGAACTGATGTTTAAGCATAAGTGAATGAACAAGAAACAGATCAGTGCAAAATCGACGACGAACTCCATAATAAACAAAAATAATAAACTGAATTTTCTGAAGCGTACTTTGCGTATTTTGCGTTTCTCCTGAAAACGTTACGGTAAGGATACGAAATATTAGTTTTTTTCTAAATCTTTTTGGGTTTTGACGAAGGAATAGGGCTAATGTCTTCAAAGTGCGCTTTACTAATTTCAGCATATTATTTTTATTTATGGAGCCTCGTCAGCCCGTCGCCGATTTTACACGGCTCTGTCCCGTGCTCATTCACTTATGCTTACACATTCCAATGACAAAAAATAATAGACAGGGTCCCAGGAGGATATCTCGCAAATAGCCAGAAACCCCCACCCCCCCCTCAATTCAGGTGGGTGCGGTGTTACCTTTCTTGGTCCCGCACATTAAGGTAGTGGCGCGAATAAATAACGATCTCCCCACATTGGCATATCATGGCGGCAAATCTTATTACCGGGCAGAGAGAGAGAGAGAGAGACATACAGACCACCTCCAAAGGTGTTGGTGATACGCCGGCGACGCCTCACGAGCGAGCCGGGGGATGGCCCTAGCGAACGCCCCGTGTCCCCCCCCCCCGACAAAATCCGCACGATGGCTCGTACCATGTACCCGGCGTCATTGTCGTTGTTGTCTTTTGTCCTCTCTCGTTTCTGGAAGAGGACCGGCGCGAACTGATTGACGTCTCCCCGCAACATTAACATGCGTCTTCATTATGCGAGAGGCGAACCGAAAATCTTGAGGCGCGCTAATGTTTACCTATTATAACGTTGTGAGCTCGGGGCGGCGAACGGTCCGACTCGAAATGGGGAAACTGAGCTTTATACAAACCGGGGGGGGGGGGGGGAGGATCTCGTCCACGGTGAATTAACACGATTCCGCCCACATACGGTACAACCCTTAGGGATCAAAAACAAAGCAACGTCTTCTTCGTCGTATCAGGCGCAGTCGACGTTTACCCGACTCGTTAATAACCAAATTTAGAATTACTTAATTTACCGGGATTCGAATTGATGAGCTATAAACAAAATCTAACCAACGACACATATCCCATTTCTCAAAATACTGTAGATACCGTTTTTCCTGTTTTTTAAATTCGTATTCTAATTTTTCATATCAATTTCTTAAAATGCAGGACGTCTATCAAAATCTAATAACCATCAACTAATAATAAAAATTTCATATTTTTGAAGGAACAGTTAGGTAATGCGAACAAGTTGAGTTGACAGCCATTTGGTATCTAATACGACGAATTTTTGCACAGTTAAGTGCATCTACAATGTTTCGACAGCCATAAGCTGAACAACCGACACACACCTAATCAATCATGACTTCCTAATATCAAAGTTAGGCATTACAGTACAGGGTACAAGCAACCAAATATAAAATTATCGACTCTGTATTGAAATTTGAAGTGCGTCGGAGCGCTCCATAGTTTGGCCATGCGAATTCAAGAGCAGCGGCTCCGGCGAAGCCATTATCTGGGTTGCGAGGCTAATAGCTGTAATAAATATTCTCCGTTTATCGCAATTGCATTTTTCACTAGCATTTCGCGTGGCTCCAATGGCGAATTCCGAGCACTCCATAATGGAAAACACGATCTTTCGCTCACATGGAAATTACACCATCAACCCCCAGTCCATGTAACGAAAGCCGCGGGGCCATGGCTTCCAAACACCATTCCTGAAAATGTGCAAAACCCATCACATACCAGGTTTTTAGGGCACGTTTAGAATTTTAGACGCCACCGACTCGAGACCAGTTAGAAATGTATTGTAGTGCATTTTAAATAGCTAGATTACCAATAACAAAGCACTGCAAAAAATAACAATTAACTATTTAATACTAAGTAAAATCATTGAGCCACTTAAGACGCTATTTTACTTTCTTAAGACTCATTCTAAACAGTCACATTTTCTTTTGGTCTGACTATGAAATAAACTTAAATGAACATGTTTATAATCTGTATTAAGGTAAGTGATGATTCCATGGGACAAATGACTGGGACAAATGACTGTGCTAACAATGTTATTTTTTTTTAGAAGATAACCATTTCATTATTTAAAAAAGAACTACGATTGTAAAAAAACACTCGGATTTGGGATCAGATCCTAAGAGGTTAAGTACACACCCCTTGCCAAAATTTAGTTTCTGACAGAAACCGGAATTTTGGAACGCCACGCACGTCCGGTGGGCTCAGAGTCCGACGTGGCCTTAAAGCAGCTACGGATTTCAATTAGGCGACACAGCCAAACAACAAACTGAAGAAAACGAACGTCAAAAAAAGTTGTGCTCCCCGAAATGAGCTTGGCAAAAAAAGAAAAAAATTTAGGAACTTTACAAGATTGTCTTTGAAGGCGCGGAAAAAGAGAGAAAAAAATTGCGTTGCCCGTCTAACTGCGGCTCCAACAGTCCAACAGACATCCAACGACGGAAGCATTCCAATTATTCGAAAATGGTTGAATTTTGTTCACGCACAAGAGCGAGGGGGATGGGGCAGGGTTAAGGGAGGGCTTCGTGTCGACAGCGAATTGGATTCCAACAAGAGACCAGCTATCTCATTTTCAATGGCGCCTTCACACCCTCATTTTGGAAAGGGGTGGGTTAGATGAGTTCGACATCCCCCACTCTGATATAATGAGTACAAACACGTACGCTTGAGTACTACTAACATGATTGAAGAAAATAAACAGTCATAAATAGCATAGGAGGTCCTGAAAACAGAACTACTCACCCGCTATTCCCCTAAACGGGAACCGGCACATTTACAATGCAGTTTTATCATTTCAATGCAACATACATGAAATTGAAATTTTAATCCGCAAAGCGCGTAAAAGAAAATAAACATCCGCTTCAGACATTCATTTTTAAATACAGTGTATTTGTTAGAGAAACCTTAAATTCACCCCAGGGGTTGTTACGGTAATTTTGCAAGCCCAGATATGGGGTTCTTTAACGTGAACCTGATATCATAAAGACACTGGTCTGACGGTCTTAGCTCTCTCTTCCAAAGGTCTCGAAATGTTTTCTCAATACTGAGTGACGAGTCACCAAAGAGAAAATGAAAATCACTCTAAATTAGGTCTTTTTTAAAATCTGAAAACAATGTCGGCATTCTAACGAATAGCAGATGTTGAGCGAACCGAGCGAGAGAGAGAGAGAGCTCATCCAGAGTAACCACGTAAACCAGAGCTTCATCCTCTTGAGCTACCGTGTCCACAGTTTTGGCGGTGTGAGCTTACGGCGATTACCGGACTTGTAAGAATCGGCCAGATGAAAATAGTTACGCTAATAAATAAATCTTTTAGTTAGGAAGGATTGAGTTTCTAATAAAGTCGAGGAATTTCCGTGTCGTCTCGGGTGTCAGGACTCAAATCGAGAGGAGTCTTCACCAACTCCAGTTATCTTAAGCAATAGCGACTAATGCGACACGAGGAATGAGATCGGATAAACAAAATAAATGTTAAGCTTTGAGTTACCGTAGTGCTACTTTTCACGAAGACGAGCTTAATACATTTGTGACATGATAAAACAAAGATGCTATTCAAGTGTTTCAGTAGTTCGATGAATAGTCGTCATTTGGAGTTAATTATTCCATAGAGCACCGGAAATATGTAAACTACTATTGTCACCAATCAGGAGAAATTAAAAATGGTTGTATTTTGGTTATTACATTAGATTCTCTTGAAATTTGGCAAAAATGTCAATCAATTTATTGTTTTCAAATTCTCCGTGGTACGTCAGAGGGTGAACCGTTAAGATGCCTACTTAATTTGGGCGGACTATTTTATTATTAGGATACAAAACCGTTAACAATTTAACCCAAGGTAAGTGATTATATCACCACTAAAATAATCAGACATTTCTAATTTCAATTGTTAATCAATTGTAAAGCACTGTGTAAGTACATCAACCTGTTTTTTCCCCATAGTTCTCTCTCTCTCTCTCTTCCTAGCCAGTATTTAATAACCCTCCAGCAGTTTGGTATCACCTCGTAAATCTCGTCTCTTCCTTATCCCATCCGATATACTTGGCGGCAAACTGTTCTCCTTTATGCCGCTCGACTCGTCGCCTAAGCCGGCATGCACATCGCTCTCTTCGGCGAATGACGGAGACGACGGTAGTTTCAATCGCTTGTCTAATCTCACCTGGGCCGAGGCTCATTTAAGTGAAGTCCTCTTTGGGGAATATCTCTCTTCCGGATTAAAGCTGTACGCCGGCGCACACGACCTCCTGTCGCTGCCAGACTCTGGAACTGGATCGACCATCGACCAGCACAACCCGAAAGAGTTGCCGAATGTGCAGCAAAAAGGAATCGCGAAGGAAAAGCGACGAAATGCGGAAGCAGGTGCGGAGAGGGATGGGGGGAGGAGGAATCGCAAAAGTCTCTCTGAAGGTTTTGGCGAAATATACGGATGACATTACGCAACATGGAATAGGGGACGTCACAGCTGGAACAGAAACCAGGAATTCAGGTGGCAACCGCACGAAGAACAATGTAGCTTCCTCAATGGCTCACAGTTCAGCCTTAAGTTTGTAAAAGGGTAGAAATTCTGGTTCGATTCAACGTTACGAACTGCGTCAGAACAAACAGTCTAAAATTAAAAGAGTGCACGCTTATAATTTCATCGAGTGCTTCGTGAAGGCAACGTTCTAAAATTACTGATGCAATTTCTCAAACGTTACGAACTGTGTCAGAACTAATTGAACAAACCGTTTTAAATTAAAATGGTGCATGCTTATAATTTCATCGAGTGCTTCGTGAATCTGCTCATGGATTATTTGCTGAATGCTTATTATAAAGTGTCATAAAATGTCAATTTTCATGAAAATTTCTATGAAAATTAACAACGTTCTAAAATTACTGCTGCAGATGCAATTACTGCATTTCACATATTCAATAATGGAATTGTTCAAAATGGACCAAGAAGACCGTTGTTCTATAATTTATTTGCGCCAGACCAAACATTACGATTCTTGCGAGTGTTAAAAGAGTTTCCAGAGAAAAACTGAACTTTTGGTGGACTACAATTTCTTCTGAAGATCGACAATACTGGCTCTGTGGAACGTTGAACAACAAAATTGCGCGTCTGTAACGAACGAAAAGTGGCGCTCGTATTAGCTAAAAATAAAGCGCTATCGCAAAATAAACTAATGGGATTAGATAACCTATTTCAGAAGCAAATATAGGATACAAGAGGGGTTCCCAGCTTTGCCTGGGTTACAGTAACCACCAATGAAATAAAAATTAATTGTTTAAATTTACCGGCTATTTTAAGTTTACACGCGATAAACGCAAACG
>JAQGBY010005973.1:0-13798 GCA_034698785.1 Mycogona germanica | reverse complement strand
TCCGTATCCGATAGAAAAATAAATTCTGGCTCGAGCCCTCAGCCATTTCGTTAATAGGCAGGCGTCTGCCATGATTCACTGGATCAACAGAGAAGGGCAATTAAAATTAGAATTGTTCTTAATTAAAGTTTAAAACCAACGGCGAAATGGTAGAGTGCTTAATTGAATTGAATGGTTCCATTTAAATTGGCGAAGGGGCTCACTTCATAGAATGGGATTTTGGAAATTAGGTATTGCAACAAAGTGATTTTTTGAAGAGACACTTGCCGCCACATGCTCTATATTCCTAGGGTTTTAACACCAAGCCTGTTATGTCTATTTAGAGTTTGCTTTTTGCTACTGGGTGGTATCCATTATCGCGTTCTGTTGTTTACGCCATACACTATGCCCGGTTTCTATGCTGTACAGATAAGGCAACGACCAGAATTCTGCGTACTTTGAATTACTGTCTTGTCAGCTTCTGGCTTTTTTCTTTTTAAATTGGATTCACCGCAATTCGTTGCGTCTTAAAAGGGTAACGCTAATGTATTTTTGTCCTCGGCACTTTTTGACAATTTGTAATGACTCCAAACACAATTGTTTGTCAGATTTAATTTCGTTACAGTTTTTACTTTTATTGGTTGATCAGACGAATCGAATAGTTATGATTGCAGGGGTAGACGTGCTCGAAAATATGTAGCTTAAAGTTTAAAAAAAATAATATTCTTTTTAAGAAAACTTTCACTTTTGGATAATCCCTGAAGTATCGCCAAAAAGTCCACAACATGCAATTTTCTTTTATATTTTTAATATGTTTGCTTTTATAGTCAGGGGACTCCTCTAATCAAAATTTTGTTTTCAGTTTTCTATAATGTATTTTTTTAACCCTATTTCTTTAGACCCGAGAACCTCCCAAGGGGTTTTTGGTAATTTTACCTAGCCTAGTCTTGATACCTAGGTATAGATTTTTTTAATGTGTACCTGGTATTCGTCGTATTTGGTCTGTGATTTAAACCCGCGAACCACTACGCCTCCTCCCATAATGATCTTTATTTATCTATTGGTTGCTTGCTTTTCTTCATTTTCTGGGTAATTTTACGAAATTGGCACAAACTCGGTGTATGGACAAAAATTCAATTTCCAAACTTGGAAAGACTGTGTATTTGGAAAATTGCCAGCGCCCCTTAGGGGTTCAACAACAAAATAAGAGTTTCGCGAAGAAAAATAGCAACCATGTTTATTATCTTTTTGGGGCCAAACGCGTTTTGCTTTTTTTCCCTCCCCCATCGGAGACGCGCGGGTGCTGCTTCCCCATTTTTAGCCTTGTTTGTTGTACTGTAGGCCTAGCAATAGTGGCTCTGAAATTTGTTGTGTCAACTTTAGAGCGAAGTGCCATGCTTATAGCTGTGGGCCAGTGGTTTATAAACATTAGGTCGTGGTTGCAAAAAGATTTGGAATCTATTGGAGCAGCCAGAAACAAATCAAACATGCACAGGTACATATAGCACGAATATGCAAACTCATGCGGCGCAAATACCACGATGAAGCGGCATTGACTATTTGTGTATTGTAGTCGCACCTTATTTATCTGCCAACAGGTGAAAATGCCCCCAAAAAATTGC
This sequence comes from Mycogona germanica, assembly GCA_034698785.1. NCBI lineage: Eukaryota > Metazoa > Arthropoda > Diplopoda > Chordeumatida > Chordeumatidae > Mycogona > Mycogona germanica. Next base: position 12,197 of record JAQGBY010005973.1, on the reverse strand, counting down.
GATAATGTAATAATATTTATCAAGTATTTGAATATAGAATCACCTTGTATCCAAAAAATTCGTAATGCATTCAGGAATGTATCGATATTTTTCGATGAAAATAACATTGATACTGGAAGGTGTTGGGAGTCGTTACAGATACGTTATCACGTGATCTAGTCATGTGACAGAACGCCATTCTGTTGGCTTCGCTCGTTTAGATGGCGCTATCTTCGGCAAGAAATTGGGAAGGGGAGAGAGAACAAAATCTTTAGCTTTGAGTGATGACTACTATACAGCAAACAAAGATCCTGGCAGCGAATGTATGTATACATTGGCTAGCTTTCGGCTTTGAATCGGCTCGCTTTCTGATTGGCTCGCTCGCATTTAACCCGTTCGCAGGTTCACTGACATAATCTTTCTGCGCGCAAGCGATATTCCTAGTTCGCTGACAAGAGCCGAACTGCGCGTTCAAAACATGAGCGCACGCATACAAGTACTTAAGGTTGCTCCGGGCTTCGAAAAATCTCAAACTGGGACTGCATTCTATATTCCACGTCAAGTTAACTTGGCGATGGGAAGCGCTTCCCCATGCACGGCTTTACCTGGTCTCGATGCAATCAAGGTACCTCGGCTCGGGTTGAACGTACGCTTGACCAATCATGGGACACCCCGAAATTGATAACTACACCTCAAATCACTTTTGAAATTCGGTGTTAGTTTGCCGAGTGTTCGATTAGACTCATTCGATTAAATCCTTTCAATTACAGAATTATATGGATAATGCTAAATCCTCAATTCTTCTCAATGTATCTGACTTTTTGTTTCTCGAGCACTTTTATTGAACGAAACGTATTTTTTGTGTCGTGTGTAATCGAACACAAATACCGCAAATAGCAGCAAGTAATCGAAGCGATGTCTCTCAGCTGGTTAAACGAACATAAATTATATACAATCGACACACAGACAAACACACCCACAGCTTCGCTGACGTCACCAAGTGAATTGACGTTTTCTGGCGTGCAAATAACTTCTTGAGACACCACGTCCAGTAGTTGTGCCGTCGACGAATTCGAATTGAGTGCTCAACTAGGGTGAAGTGTCTAGTGCTGTTAGGGGTTGTACGAAGATGTTGCCGTTGCACTATAGAAACTACGATCTTAATTAAATTGATGTCGGGCTAGAATTGCCAAAGAGCCTGAGGGCATTTTAATCTTGGATGCGCCATTTAATGATGCCGACACTATCTGAATTGCTCGATAAGATTGCACCAGCATCAAGGAGGTGTAACATCAAGATGGCATAATAATCTCGAACGATTTAATTTGAAGAACAGATCTTTAAATTAAGATTCTACGTGCCTTGACGGTGCGGATGGCGCGTCCGAATGAGCACTCCCAGCGCCCCCTAGTGGCGAATGGGGATTGGGGATAACGACAATTGCTCTTAGAAGGACGAAAGGAGCACCACCTAGAATGATAACACGTCATTTATTTGTATTTTTTGTTTTCGTACCTGGTGTGTGTGACCGGTCGTTTTCGTCAAACGTTTGTTATTTATTTAATAATTAAAAATGAGTGGTTCGTTATTGGACCGAGGTCTCGGGAAGAGATCTACTCGTGAACGTAATGGAGCATCTTTTTGCGGCACAAAGGGGGGGGGGATGGGGTGGGTTGGAGGAGCACATGGCGAAGAGGCGTGGCAACACGCTGGATGACAGGACCTGCTCGTGCCGAGCGAATCATTGCACCCACTTCTCCAAATAGATTTCTGGCGATTTCGGAGTTTCTTTTCTCTCTTGCTCACCACTCACCCCCGGCTTGTCTGTCTTTCTCCGACACACGCTCTCTCTCTCTCTCCCCCATTCTCGCTGCGAAAACTACGTATTTGATCGGAAGAGCCCCAGTTTCATCGACCACGACGTCTCCATTGGTGCAAAATAGACTGAACGAACGTTTTAGTATGTGCCGACCGGTGTGTCGCTGCCAGAGAAGTGTTCGGAGAAATAATAATAGACCGTCTGTACGAATTTTTTGTTAGATTTTTCACTAGATGGTGCTTTAGTGTGTCCTCTGGCCCGATGTCACGCCTGAAACGGCCACACTATGGCCACCAGCTTTTAAACTGTACACTAGAGGTGTTGAGTGACGTAATGGTTATCATGACCGAATCTACAATGACCGCGCAGTTGTGGTCAGCGTAAGACGCTCCCAATATGTTTCTAACAATATTCGGATGACCGGGCGGCAATTGGTAGATTATCGCCAAAATCGCCAAAATATCCACAAATTTTCAATACCACTATTGAAGATGATCATGCTTTAAACTTGTAACGGTTTCTGAAATTGTGCTGCCCTGTGCAGCTCGGTATTGCGCAGCTGGGTTTGTAATTTCTGTAGCCTCGTTCGTCTAGCAGATCTAACCGAGGTGGATAAACATGTATATATATGCCCACGATATCGTCCCCCCCTCCCGCCTTACTCCAAAACCACCCCCGCTCGCGTTAATCTATCGTGCGAGTCGTATTTTTTTCTTCTTTTGGAATTGGGAGTTGGGAGGAACGAAGCGGTAGTACTGTGTGTACGTGAACGAAATATCGATTCGTGGCGCTCACGATGAGGAATAAAGACGGGGGAGTTCCTCTTGAGACTCGCCATCCAGTACATTACCATATTAGAAAACGACGTGGTACCCCCCTTAGAAGTGAGCCCCCAGCGAGCGATCATAATTAGTCAACTTATCTGTATTAGATGGCACCGTCAATTGTTTGTGTGATTGCCACCTTTCTGGCGGCGCGGAGATTTGTTTCTGGATGAACTTTCTGGACATTTGATGTGCTGGTCTCGGGAGGATCTGGAGTCGAGTTGAAGAGGGAGAGAAGTATGAGGATGGACAAGGAGGGTTTTGCGGGATACTTGGGAGAGGGAGGTGGAGGGGGTTGGGAAGGAGCGGTAAGAAAAAATTCTTAATTGCTTGAAGGAGTGGTTGAGACGTGTTACCTCCGAGATGAACGTCTCCGTGAAATTAATTCATGTTGCTAATGATTTTTTTCCTCTCTTTTTTTCTGCTTCTCTTTGCAGGTGAGTCTTTGAATTCCGCGACTAATTAAGTCGGACGTGAACTTGGCGGTGGCTTTTGTGACAAGCTGTCAAATCCAGTGTTGTTTTCTATCGTCAGGGTCGGCACCTTCACGTAAGCAGCTCCTAATCATTCGATGGGGGGTAGGGTGGGTGGTGGTGGGGGAGGGGGAACTAATTTTGTCGCTAAGCAACGCGATGAGTGTACGAGTCATGAAATCAAATATACCATATGTGATATTAACCGATATTTTTTTTAATATATTCTAATCTGATTTGTTTGCTTCAGTGCTATATACTGAATTCAGTCCAAAGAGTGCTAAGCGCACTTGGAGTCCACCAGAAAATTAAGAACCTTTTTTTATCATCGTATCATCCGCGGTTTTATAAAATCTGCGGGTATGGTCTATTTGGTTTCGCACTCCTGTCTGGGTGGGATTAATTTTTATTGAGTTCAGTGCTCGAATCTCGGTTTGGGTGATAGTTATCTACCGTTCTATTGATCTAAGATCGTATTGCAAACGTATTTACTATTTTTGAAATGTTCGTAAGATCCATTTTTATAAGTTAACCGGTTTTTGCGATAGAACATCTTAAAATTGTGAAGTTCTTTTTTATAGCGCTGACTCGTTTGTGTATTTATTCAATAAATGCATTTTAATGTATTTGTAACAACTGATAGTATTGGATATTGTAATCTTTTCCAATTTGAGATTTTAGTTTGATCTCTCGGTTCTTACAGTCAGTCGATAAAAAATGGAAGTCATTGTATTTTTTAGTGGGAATTTTGATTATAGTGGCTTGTTACGAAACACCTTCAACTTGTTCGCTGTGTCGGATGGTCGCTGATGCTGAAGTAGAATGCAGGGGAAGGGGGTTTAGGGGGGTGTTGGGTGGTAGGGGGCGTTTATCCGAGCGTAGTTGGGGCTCCCGCGAGAGAGGCGTGAGATGAATGCTTAGCGGGAGCACGGATTGCGCAATTTCTGAACGCCCGGAGTTTGTAACTGTGTGTAACTGAATTGCGTTTGGGTTAAAACGGAGCGGCGACGTCGGGAAACGCCAATCGACAATGGCGCCATCCAGTGGCCAACCGATTCTGATAGATCATTTCAAGAAGTTGTCAGAAGTGCTGTCATTATATACGTTTAAATGGAGATCCATCTGTATTTGGATGTTACTTCTGATTTTTTGTTATCTTGGACAATAATGGCGACAGTTTGGGCTCAGTTTGAGGTAACTTTTCTTGGCATTCAAGAGGCTAATTTGAGTCTGGAGAAATATATTATGTAATGGAGATATGTGGAGATGATATTGATTTCTGGAGTATTTGAAATGTTTTTGAATGTTGATCTTGATTTCAGAATTTGATAGTTATTTTTTTTAAATGTGATCAAGATTTGTAGATTTATTTTTCTAATAATTTCAGATTAAGTATTAATTCTCGCTTATCTTTCATGCCTAAGATGTCACACAGATACTTAGAAGTGAATTTGTTTGGCATATGCTCATATTTTTTTAGCATCATCATCTTTGAGCCTCTTGTTAAGGCCAATAAAACCAATTGGCAGAACGTAAACTTCACGGTTTTATACACGAACCTTGATCTTGAATGCCTGTCGTCTTGCACTTTCCGTTTGCCAGTCTTTCTCGCTCTTTTCTATCTTTCGCTGGATACCAACGGTGGATTTTTGTTTACTCCTAGACATTTGGTTGTACGATCACGTAAGATGCCTGGTGCTCGCGATCCTTAAGTACACACAAGCGTCGGCCTTGTATAATAGCCATTGAAATTTTAAATGGAGTTTGCTATCACTTTTCTCTGGGTCCATTCTTCCCCCCACTCACAGATGGAACCGTGCGTCTCTGTTCCAGTTCCATATGGAGATGAGGACACGAGGGGGATTGGAGGGGAGGGGCAAATATTCCGTTCACAACGAGAGAATTGCCATTAGAACGATTCTTACATTGTTAAGAGCAATTGGAGTTCTGTTTAACGCTAAATGAGCGCCAACTTGAAGGAAGAGCAATTCTCGCAGTCGTGCTTATTCTCTTCCTTCGGAACCTCTTTGCTATGTTAAAAATACTGTACAGTTCAGTCACTGCATTTCTTCGTGGATGATTGAACTATTCTTGCGTTTCAGTGCTCTTACCCGGTGCCTAAGGAAGGACTATTGAGAATCAATTATGCATTGTGTATCAAGTTCTCAAGCTCGTTCAAAGATTTTTAGAAATGGTTTGTTTGTTCTGATTTATCGATGCTCCCATGATTAACTAAATGTTTTAATGGCTGTCGTTCATTAAATAATGCAGCTGAAATACTGAACGGATTCCATTGAAAGGATTCCGATCCGCATTAGTTGTACTGCTGCTTGTGGAATTTAAGGGGCAGCGATTCACTCGCATCTGACTGATTGCAGGAAATCTGCGAAAAGTGCTGAACTTGGGCGCTGAGAGTGCAAATAAATATAGGTGTCGGTTGCACCGGTCAGTATTCAAATTTTCAGTCTTTTTCCTTAAAAAAATGAACTCGTATCTCGAATAGCGAACCAAAAAAAATTCATGATATTTATAAGAAAACTGCTTCTCGATATTACGTCCTTATAAAATTGTGGTTAGCGTTGTCCATGTGGATCAGACTTGACTAGTTTCAAATCGATAAATGCAATCAAATGAATTCACCTCAAATTGCACTAGTAATTTATTGTCCATCACGTATTATATCACGTAATATGCGCGGGACGCAAATTATTGATACTTTTTTACGAGGTCAGAATAGAAAAGCCGAAAAAAAATCAATTTCTCGCTAACGCCCCTTCTACCCTCCCCAGTCATAAAACAGCACAATGGTAGAAAAAGACATATCCCCCAATATAATGCATATGTAATGGCTCTGACAAATAAAAATGCACGGATCGCTCCTACGTATATATACAGTACATGTATACCGACCGTAAGAGAAAATGACAGAATCGCTAAAATAAAATTCGCTGCCCATGATTTCTAAATGGGCGATTGGTTTTTTTCATGAAAGGAGGGGGTTATTCAATTTTTTCCCCCCACTGACAAAATGTGACCCCACCATTTCGTCTGGCGGCACATATTCGGCTTCATAACGATCTCTAATAATGGTATCGCATGCTGCGAAAAACACGGGGCTGGCCAACAATGGGCGTGTGCCCGGGGAGAGGGAGGGAAGGAGGGAGGGAGGGAGGGAAGGGAGATGGAATCAACCCCTTGTCTGTCTGGGATGCATTTTTGGAATACGTCTCTGGTACGTTCTGCGCGCACATGGGCGCCATAATGAAACCGACTGACTGCTATATATATATATATGTGGAGGGAGAGGGGTAGACTTGGGACTGGGGGTGGAGGTAGGAAGGTGGGGGTGGGATAAAGATTGGTGGCCACGTGCCTTAATATGCAGGAAGGGCCGGATTGAGAATAGGCCAGTGATGGGGTGAGGTACGGATGGACTCCAACCAAACTCTGCAAAGTTCTAACCGGAATCGTCAAAAATAAGATTACGAAAGGAACGCTCTATCAAGTCGTCCTGTAATGAATAATCGAAACTTCGTTTATTTATAAACGGTAACATTGTGAAAAGGAAAAGTATCGTTTTGATTTCAAGAGTTTTCTCCCACTTAAATGTGGTACTATGGTTTTTAACTGCTGATTTTAAGATACCTTTAAAGATCCTGGAATGTGTTATTACTCCATTTTATTGAGGGAAAGAAAACATATATACGGGAAAAAAAGAAAATGTTTGTTCCTCTTTTAACTGTTGGTTAACGAGTTGAGTTTAATCACAAATACAGTTAAACTTAATTGCAAGCTGTTGACGTGATTCCAAATTTGTCTCATCCTTAATGGAAAAATGGTGGGACGTATCTTGATAGGCGATTCAAAAAGGCCAGGCTGGATGAAATGGTTTTCTGGTTTATTTTGCAGTCTTCTTTTAAACCTAGTTGGCAGATTTATTTTTTGGCTCAATTTCAGTTTTGGTAATTTAATATTGCAATAGCTTGTGCGCAATAATTGATTTTCTTTGGTTCGGAATGAAATCGGCCGCAAGCTATCATTTATCTGACTTCTTGGTAGACGAAACTCATATTTCGTTGTTTTACGTTACAAAGTAGTAATTTTCAAACAGTGTATTTTTTTTAAAAAGCAGAAAAGATATGCAATTTTTTTTGTTATTCTGTGGATCGATCGATAATATACCTTTGGCGGTTAAATTTGATTAAAACATGGTGCATTATCGAGCCACAGAATACAAGTATAAAAATTAGGGGTTCTGCTTAGTACTCGCCCAGAATAGTGAAAAACAGAATCGAAGCCATCCCCCGGTTCAAGGTGGATCCGACCCTCACGATGGAATCGAGTCTTGCTGTGCCGCGTCACGCCGCATGACTTACGGCGTCCGTCTACCGCACGATGAACGACGTCGACGGTCGAATCCATACAGAGTTCCAATTAAATGGACATGGCTGATTACGAGCACTAATTTGGGACAGACGACGAGCGGTATGCCCAACGCGCCCTCCTCCCCCCTCACCACATCCCCACCCTGGTATCGGGTTATAGCGTGGAGAATGCCTCTGAAGGGGAGACAGGGTTAGGCAATGGGGGCGTTGATCTTGTAGGGGTTATGGGATCCTAGGGGCGCGTTTTCATTCGAGGGGAGTAACCAGGTGCAGCGGATATATGCCTTGATTATGGATTTCGCCCGGTGAAGATTGTCTTATAACTTGTGGCGTCCTCTGGTGGCATAACAATTGCTGCTCGTCAAACGCGCCGCTAAAAAAATTCATACAAAAAGTTAGAGTGATATGGGAGAGCGAATAGGATTTATCTTAAATGTCGCGTCGTAAATGTTGAGAACCAATATTTCAGATTAGACATGCCTCAATTGTCAGTCATTTAAATTCATAGATCCATTGTTTGGAAAACCGGAGAAATTCGTGGAAAATAATATATCAAATTTGTTTCAAACGTTTGTGTTGGAGGATACATATTTTGTTGTCAGGCGTTTTCTTTGAAACCAGTATTCTAAGTGTAACAAGCAAAAAATGTTTTCGTTCGGTGATCGATTTCAATTTCTTAAAAAGCTTTTCCGCCTGGAGTCGTAATAACAGGTCGTTATCGTAAATGAGAAATGGCGATTGTCGACGATGTCTTCCTGCAAGCCCACGAAGTTTTTGCTGGTAAAAAAGAGAATTTCATCTTTTAACGACAAAATTGTGAAGTATATATGCATATAAATTGTTATTAGGATGCTTTCTTGACGGAAGTTATCTTTGCATTTGTAGAAAAAAATTAGATATTCGATTATCTTTTTTTAATAATAGATTTTGCGTCTCGTAGCGATGTTTTCTTGTTCCTGAACTAATGTTTGCTTCTATTTTATTTGAAGTTATACTTTTCTTGCGTAAAAGGTAATATACAAATATCACCTTGTTGTAAACAGTCAGCACGCCAAGACGAATGTAAAATTAAATATAAAAATGTTCATCTATTAAATAGATTGCGATGGTAATAAAATAAAATAGTTGACTATATCGGAAAGAAAAGTGTCTTTAACTATCGGACGTCGTCAACTGTTTTTATTTTATTACCATCGCAATCTAGTTGAACATTTTTATATTGAGAGTATAAATACTATAATGGTTCAACTTTAAAAAAAGAGGAATCTCAGAAGAACAATTCCAAATGTCGGTTTTTGTCTTCGTTCCCTTCGAACGTCAGTCTTCGCAGATCTCTCGGTTTTGTCTCTGGCATTCCCCCTTCCCCCTTTTTGTTGGTAGTTTTCGATCCAGTCATCGCCACCCCCTAGCCAACCACCCCTAACATTTTCTCTCTCTTCTCTCCTCCCCCAAGGCATTTTTTTTTTGCTTTTAGTTTTTAAACATAGTCGCCGTCATTACGCTCTTCTGTTGCCGCCATCCATATTTTGTCGGTCCCGCCCTCGCCCTCATTCCCTCCCCTAAAAATTCACTCCTGAGACCACCACCGCCCCAAAATGGAACACTTTTTACCAGGCTCACTGGTCACAACCTCCTAAGACAGCGCGTTCTATTTTTTTATTGTAAATATTTTTATAATCAGGTCTTGCTAAAAATCCTTGCCGGGATCGTCGTGAGTATTGTGGTGGGATCAGCATTTTTGAGACTCGAGTCGTGCGGAAGAAATAGAACGATGACTCCGTGCATGAGTGGCTGAACTTGCAATTCTTTTCTAATTTCTGTTCCACGTTTGTGTTCAGAACACGCTGAAAAATATAACGTTACTATCCGCTGTCCTTTAAAAAAATTAATCTCCTACATTGTCGAGTCGTTAGTTCTCGAAAATAAGGGGACTAAGGGGTCTCAGTCGGCTGGCACGGCAGCTATTTTTTTTGTACTACATTACCCCCATCTAGATTTACTTTCAGTTGATGCACAACGTAATTTTTTTCTTTTGCCACACTCTCTCTCCATAGTTTATACAAGCCTATTGCATTGACTCTGAAATATGTATAGAACCCCTAGTCTACTCTGTAATGACGCTTCTTCCCGAACTTGCTGATGACGTGGCTATCACTCGCACCCCTTCCACCCCCGCCTGTGCCCGAAATTTTGGACTGATCATACAGGATCCGGGCAATAGAAAAGATGGAGAGAAAAAAAATACGCGCAGATGTTGCATGCACTTGAAAAGCGAAAGTGGGATAGTGGGCCTATGTGCCGGATGCTAATGAGAATAAAAATATATCCGGTTCCAAAAATGAAAAATGCTTCTACCATTTTTTTCCCCAGCGTAACTGTTCTTTCCGCAGCTAGATTTTTCGGTGTTGGTGCATTGAAGCTAGTGACGTCAGTAGCTCCCTATGAAACATTTAACGTCTTTTAGAAAAATTGTCATTGCACTTTTGTTTTTTTTATTTATTTACGAAAACGTCCAATATTGCCGTTCTTTCGTTCTGTTTCTTAATGCCCCCATAACTTCTTCGGCAATTCTTAGAACGATGGAGCGGATAATATAGAATTAAGTGAACGGGGGGGTCTCGGGACTCGGGAGGAATGTGCCGAGTGTGCACACGGAAGCCATATGGCACGCCCTCGGCTAATGTCCGTGGTGTTTAGAATACAGTCGCGATCCCCGAAAGTAGCCAACAGCCATGTCTGTGACCGAAGCCTTCGTCTCTCATAACTTCAGTAGTTATTTGATGGCTTTTTCGGCGTTGGCGTTTCCTCTCCTTTTCCCCGGCGATTGTGTCGGCCAGTGTGGACCACCTAAGTCGCGGACGCCGGACTGCGACTCTCCTGAGACCCCCCCCGGGACTTTTATTTTACCCCACTCTATACACAACTAGATGGCGCCGTTATGAGCTGTGTGGTGCGATCAGCCAATAGATGCCATCCGTTCAAATCGGAGTGCTGCTGGATTGGATCGGATCGGCCGATTGACTGGGTGTGGGCGAGTTTGAAAGTGGTCGCAGGAGGACTTGAGTCCCGTGTGGCCAGCTTTCTTTTACGATTGTTTTTATACCTAAATTTTGCCGGTATCGGCACATTTTTTCATTGGCCGGTTTTTGAAGCGCCTGGCGCGCGTCTGCTCTTAAAATAACAAATTGTCCGCTGTCGGTTGCGAGTGCTCTTTTCCCCCGCCGTCGGCCCCATCCGGGGGCTGCATGTGGGGTACGTATTGTAATTGTATTTTTAGGAAGATTTATGGTAAAACTTTTGACCTGATTCTCCAGCCTCCTCCGTTCCCTATCTATACCATCTTTTAAGATTGCTTCACTGTGACGTGGGCAAAGAAAATATGGTGTTTGGTTTCTACATATAAGTGAGTCTACGCCAATTTGCTACTGTAAAATAATCAAAATAAGTGAAATAAAATAATCACTGTACTTTCTGTTAATTATAGGTGAGTGAATTTTTTTAATGGAATATTTTGGGTTTGAAGTTGAATTAAGCGTTCATTCACCTGTTCTACAATACTGCTGATGTGAACGTTTGCGAATTCTGTGGGATTTAAATTACAACACCGACTATTTTTTAAGCTAAACTGCAGGCACAGCTTTTAAGTACAGTGTAGGTGGTTTATTTTAAATTTCTTTTGAAATGACCAAGGGGTTGATAACATATGCAAAGGCAATCCCGCTCTGCAATTGCGGTTTATGTGTATGTTGATTCCTACTTTTCCTATTTTATATTCCTATTTAATTTTTCTACTGCGGCATCTAACACTAAAGGAACTAGGCACTAAAGGAAGTTTCATTCGACGACAGTTGCATTTGCTGGTCTGCTTCGGTTACCATGGTTGGGGGAGCTTTATTCAGGCACCGCTCGGTTCGCTCTTTTGTGACGTAAATACTCCTGTTAGGAGGTTCGACGCAGAAGAGTCGAATTTATTCCTGAAGCTTTTTTAAAAAAAAAGAATACCTGAATGTGTGTGTGTGTCAGTCGTCGGTTGACTAATCTCCGCACATCCGTAGCGCAGAGACAGACTATATTTTTACTTTTTTATAATGAACCCACTTTCGGTTTACATGTGCCGGCTTATTTGAACCGAATTTGAAAAGCTCGTCATATTATTCCGCCTCCACCACCACCACCACCAGTTTTCGAGCGAGCGAAATGAGGGAATAACTCCGCCCACACTCTGAGAAACGAATTTTACTTATTTGTACTCCCTTTTTCAAACATGTTTTCTCGCTGAGTATTTTACAGTGTCTTTATTTTACTTTTTTTATCCCCCCTCTCTATTACTCCTCCGATTGCGAGCTCTTAGGCTTTTGTGCTTTCAACTTCAATTTACTCGCATACACATACGTGTGTTTTCATATACGTGTATGTATCATACGTATTCCCCGAATCCAAACGAAAGAATGAATGCCCACGTATTACAGATCATTTATGTATACTTTCGAAAACTGTCAACTTGTACAGTAATATAGCTTATACGTTGGAGAGTACGAGCATATATGTTCACCATATTCAGTGAGTGTGTGGTTAAATTGTAATGGAGGGTTGTTGTGAAAATTCGCCGAGTTGTGAGTAGAAAGAATGAGGGGTATAGAATGGTACGACCCGTCGTGGCGCAGTTGGTTTATGACGGACTGCGGTTCGGCGGTCCCGGGTTCGATTCCCGGCGCGG
>JAQGBY010005972.1:0-13799 GCA_034698785.1 Mycogona germanica | reverse complement strand
AAGATTTAGATCGTTTACTTACTGGGCCACATGAACGTTTTCGATAGACACCCACGTCTATCTCATCAGATGTGTTTTGCTTTTTCGGCAAAATAGTCATTAACTCGACATCCGACTTGGCGTGCTTCGGCACTATTTTATTGATGAAATAAATGTTTAAGCATAAAAGAACAAACACGGGACAGAGCCGTGTAAAATCGACGACGAGCTGCCGAGGTTGCTTAAATAAAAATATAAGAAACTATTTTTTGTTAAACGTACATTTAAAGACATCATTCACCCTTTACCTCCGTCAAACCCACCAAAAAATGGGGGGGAAATAAGATTTTGGGACCATTATTTTAAAAAAATAAATTATTTGGTGGTCTTTCAATGTACGCTTCCAAAATATAGATTATGGTATTTTTATTTATGAAGCCTCACCAGCTCGTCGTTGTTTTTCCACGGCCCTGTCCCGTCTTCGTTCTTTTATGATCATTGGGATACGTTGGGACATTCCGTATCCATATTCAGAATCCAGAAACAGGAAATGTGACTCGATGGAGTGAGGGGTATCAGGAGGTTACACCAAATCTCTCTGGCCGATGCGCGGCGCACGCTCTTCATCTCTCTCTCTCTCTCTCGCTCTCTCTAATCCTCCCTTCGCCCACCTACTTCCCAGACGGCAGAGAAATGATCTGCCATTTCTCTCAGTCCACGCTTCAAGCCAACGGTCTCCTCTCCCCACCAGATGTGACCGCGACCAAGCCAACGTCAGTGTACACGTGTGGCCAACGTGACGACCCCCTTCCGTGACCCGACAAATCCCACGTTGCTCCAGGCGGGTGCTCCACAGAAAACATCTCTCTCTCTCTCTTTGCTCACCTTCCTCATCAATGATGTGTCCCGAGGTGCACACACGTACCCAAACCCGTCGCTTTGACACTATTTGAGGGGGAAACAGTTGTTGTACGCAGACATGAGAGGTTGGGAAGGAATTTTTTTTCTCTTTTTTTTCGGTGACCCGTTTGACTCTGCAGAGTGGTGGCGACGATAGCTCACCTTACCTGACATCCCCCTCCCCTCCCAACCACCCACTCATCCGTCTCCACCTTGCCTTCAACTGGTGTGTGGCCAGTGCCGCAATATTCGTCTCTCTCGGACGTGTTTTCAAGTTTGGAGCGGGTAGACGCTCGTTCGCGCCGCATGCCGCTATGCGTCGATCGGTAACGGCGTTTGACGGAGTCGGATCAGCTTCCATCTTCAGGAGGATCTCCTGGAGCAAGTGACAAGTGGGCTCGGGTTTCGTGGTCAACTTCTGTTTAGTTGTACGTGTCAGAACGCGGTGTCCAAAAGAACTAGCGCCACGTTTGAGCGGAAGTTCTTCACAGTTGTGTCGTCAGTCGTTCGACTATTCCGAGGTAAGTGTTGATCGTCTGTTTAAGACGCCAATTGACAAGCATTAATCGTCGCAGAGATTGCGAAGAAACCGGCAACATGTTTAACACTGTCGAATGATCAGAAATAGAAGTAACTTCTATTTAACAAAATTAAAAATCAACTCGGATGACTCGGTTTATATTTTACGCTGACAACTCGACAAAACTTTTAAGATAACTGAAGATGTTCATCACTCATGCTGGCCAGTAAGATTTTTATTTTTTATTTTAATCAACTGTAGTCAACCGCACTACAGGCGTTTTGTACCCCTCATGGTGCTCTGGCACTACGCGAGGGGCACCTCCAGTACCCCGGGATCAAAACTTTCGAGAGCCCGCGCCGGGAATCGAACCCGGGACCGCCGAGCCACAGCCAGTAGCAATACCGACTGGGCTACGACGAGTCGGATTGATAATTTTGGTGCCCTTCGAAATTTTACCCGGTTGTGTTCATTGTTTTTCATGGATTTTCCATGTAATACGTGTTTCTCATACTTTCTAGTTTACCTTTAAATTTACGAACGATTAATCAAATCTAGTTCCTAGTTTTCTTCAACCAACGTTTGAATCTTTTTCACGATCGACCCATCAGTTCAGATCAGTTGCAACGTTCAACGTTCCTCGGAGCCAACTTTAAGAAATGTTTGCATTTGCCCATCCACGTGTCGTTGCAATATTTGTTTGCATATTTCTAATGCTGTGGAAAAATAAGAACAATATTCTCTCTTCCGCTTTGTAACGCTCTTTCGTAGCGCATTGCCGCCCATGTCAATTTGGGGAGCGCTGAGCAGCGTTCAGTCAAACACGCCATCTGTGGCTCCATTTACATGAAACCAAAAATGATCCATTGCTCCTACGTTTCACAATCACACTGTACTCGAGGTTTGCTAGACCAGGGTTCGATTCCCGCAGAATCTTGTTTATTTGGACTCGGGGTATTTTAGAAAAATGTGCCCTCGCACAGAACTTAAAGCACTATGTCTCTGGTGATATGTGTTCGGTTATTTGAGGGTAAAATATTGCGGATCGGTTCGAACTTTTATATAAAGTACTCGGACTTTGATATTTGTAGACCAAGGCTATTTATATAATTGTGAATTTTAATTATTTTTGCGCTGTCGTTAGTGTAGCTTATCCTCCAGCTATAAATAAGTAATAAGAAATTATTTGGTTGGACGGCTTGGAAATTTCATAATTAAAATAGATGAGTTCGGGACAACGCTGAAAGAAAATACGAACTGAGTAGTATATTTCTATTTTCACAAATGCCAAACTGACAATATAATATAAATATTATTAATGTTTAAATTGTTTGTACGACACGTCGTAGCGCAGTTGGTTCGGCGGTCTCGGGTTCGATTCCCGGCGCGGGCTCTCGATTATTCGATCCCGGGGTACTGATGAAAATGTGCCTCTCACATAGTGCCTAAGCACTGAGAGGGGTACAGAATCTTCCTGTTGTGATATACACCTCAGTGAATTTAAATAAATATATATTATCAACACTCAGTTCGCTCTTTCTTTCGGCGCTGTTCGCTGTTCTTCAGTTCGCTCTTTCTTTTTAATTACAAATAATGAATTTGAAATGGGCAATATATTCTAGTATCTACATGTAGACTGCATAGTAATTGCTTCTTTGATTGGTCGTAGGTCGTCGAGAACATCAATCAAAATGTAAATGCAAAAAGATTTTTACATCTTCATGAAGGCTTTCAAGCTATTTGGCCAATATTAGGGTACTGTAAAAACATCATTCGCCAAGCGAGCTTTTGTATTTTCAGAATTTGATTAGCATTGGTGGTTAAACGAGGATTTATGGCGATCGAAAATAACAATTTAAAAACGCTCTATCACAGCAACGCGCAGGTTAAAACATCAAACTTGGTAATCAAGCAATAAAAATTATAATCCGGAAGAATTTTTCAGTCTCAGCTTTTACTAAAACATATCAAGCTTTTTCTTTTGTAGCTAAACATACTAAGCTATAAGCTTCAAAGTCTTAATTTTTTTCACACATTTCTTGATGACACATCTTGCAAGAATTCACAGAACCTGGAAAAAGCTTAATATATAGAGGACGCTATTTGCAGTTCGTGAGTGGCTCGGCTCTTTTTTGAACTGATGCACGCTAACTCATATTGCGGATATCATGTGGAATCATCCGAAAACATTTGGACATTACTTCATTTTTATAACAACTATTTTTTATTATACCCACTTTCATTTCCTGCTTTTTTTTTCGTAAATTGTCTCCGATGCTTGTTCTTCCATTCATCAGTCTTATGTGCAACAAATATTTTTGCAAACGCAAACTGCGTTCTGCTCTATTGCAACAAAAAAAGAAACTAGCTTCCTTCACTAAGTATATAAATTGCTCTGTGGGCCTTAGCGTTTTTCGCTTTTTTCTTCCTTTCTTTCATCGTCTCATAATATTCTTGCAGCCAGACCTGTCCGATTTGGAGAAACACAAGAGCAAATTTTATTTTAATGCATAACAGCACTACTAATCTTCTATTATGGACTAGCGAGATATTCCGCCCATGCGTCACGCCTGGTGTATCGTCCGCAAAAACGTGTCACCCGCACGACATATCTTCCGTCCGCACCACGCGAACGTTTCTCAATTCTAATTAATAAATTTTCGAACGAACCGGAATTCGAAACCAGAACATCGGAACTCAATCTGGCATCTTTGAACAAAATTAATTTGGTTGATAGAACGGACTTGGGGGGTGATGCGGCCACCGGGTGCGATTCCCGACGCGGGCTCCCATTAATTTGATCAAGGGACCGACCCGTCGAGAATGATAACTCAGACCTCCAAAATTTTTCTCACCTGAATTTTTCCAGAATTTTTCTCACGCAGAGGCGTTTCTCATGCCCACTGAACAAAGATCCCAATTTGACTCAACCAATCGTTTCGACAGATGATCCGCACGGCGCCACACCCCGTACGGTCCATCGTTTGCCGAGTCAGCCTATCACCCGCGGAGAATACGTCGGAAAAGACGATAAGCCACTAAAAGAGAACCTGCAAATGAGCTATCGCAAATTTTTGCAAACTGGAATGTGCACTGGTGATCAACTCGCAATTTAGAGAGTTGAAACTTTTTGCGAGCAAAAAAATAAATTATCAAAAGCTCCTCATCCTCACCGGCCCTCCCCCGGTAGCGATACTTTCGTAGGAACCGGAAAACTCCAGATTAAGCAATACCTCGCCGGTGGCTAATATTGGTTGTCCGACAAGAGGTGCAATTATGGTGTTGATTATTTGCAAATGCTTCTAGCCGGTCTTTTGAAAAGCATCACTTTACCTTTTGATTTACGTCTTTCCCGAACGAAACGATCACAAAACCATTTTTTTTTCTCTTGGTGGCCGGCAATCACGTGGGAGCGGCGATGGGCGCGCCCCCTGTAGTTGGTGTACGCAACTCGTTTGTCTTCCCTGTGCTTTCTTTCTACTCGTCAGTAAAGTTGCACAGCCCCCCCCACCACCACCATTTCCTTTCTTTAAAATTTCCAATCATGCAAGTATTAAGGGTGTACTTGCTCAAAGAATTTGCATATTTCTTACATGTCGTTAAGAATATTTGGACAAAAATACTTGCATATCGAAAAGCCCACATACAGCGTACATAAATTAAATGAATAATTTTGCATACACTCAGTGCAATATAACTGTCTTTGCTGGAGTCTCATATCGCGAGCATTTCCGTAAATAACAATTTTAGCTTGATGGTGGTCTAATAATATATAAAGGAGTTTAAGTTGCCATAGCAACTTAGTAAAATAAGATCTTGTTATCTGTGCATATTTTGCAAAAATGGAATCATGTAGTTCTTGAATTGGCAGATTTTCTGTTGAAAGTTTAATAGGTAAACAGAACCTCGGCTTTGTTATCTGGCAGAGTGGTGTTAGTCATTTCTAGGTGAGAATCAAAAGGTTTTATTACCGGTGGATTTATTGAAATAATTTACAAAATGTAAAATTCGGTACGATAACGTTTTCAATATTTCCTTGTGGTTTTTAGTATGTGAAATGTCAAACAACATGTTGAGTGCAACATGTGCCAAACAAAAAGAAAGTACAAATAACGTAGGAGAAAAAAGACATAATCGATCTTTTTACGTATGCCACAAGTAAAATCAGATAGAGCCGTAAAATAAGATATTGGTTCGTTGGAAGTTTGTAATTTTTTTAAATTTCATTCACTGTAGTATATAGCGCTACAGAAGATATATGAGGGACAATACGAATTCATAGTAATAGATCATTCCTTAAAAGTTAAATCGTATTTAGTATTACATAATCTAGTTCTAAATATTAAAATCTGGGAAACAGAGGCAAAATGTATTTTCTCCACCTTCAAGTCACTATAATAATTATGTTGTAATATAAAAAATTGTATTTTGTTGCTGGACATTTTCAATTTCTTAAGGAAATGTTGAATGCGGAAACAAATATTAATTTTTCTCTTTGAGATTTATTCCATTACTTTTAGTAACACCTCTTGGGTCTCTTGGTTGGTCATGACCCTTTAATCTTTTCATATAATTACGAAACTAAATCAAAAAGCTTACGTCACGTGGCGTCAATTTTTCTACAAGATTAGTGATATAGCAGTTAATTAAATTTCTAATATAAAACCTTTAAAACAGCAACATAAATTTTAAAATCTCTACAAAATTAAAAGATTCTCAGGAATTTGATTCGCCAATTAATTTAACTTGTGATTCACAACATTAAATTTGTACGAAAAGCATCGAGTGGGCGCGCAAATCTTGTTTGGACCTAAAAATAATAATGTACTTACGTTCTATAGATTTAAATATTGTTCAAGTGTCCCCACACTGATCCGAAATAAAAAATTTGAAAAACGAACACGAAAATTAAAATAGCGGTAATTTCAGCGAGCACAGTGAGGCATAATCTCATAGATAATGGTTTCCAAAATATGTAAATTACTCGTGTGAATTTCTATCCGAGTACTTTAGGAGGAAGGAAGGGGCTTCATGAACTTCCCTGCTTCGAACGGTGATTGATGCTATTGAAAGGCGCATCACCAAAAATGCCCAGTGGCCATGTATGCACAAGTCCGGTGCATTGAGGAGAGAGATGTTCGCAGCTCTTATAATTGTGTCCCAAGTTGAACAACCCCTTGGCTAGACCGAAAAGATTGCCCGCCAATAATTATTCGATTATGCAGTAATTTTCTTTTTTCGCTACGGAAAAAAAAGAGAAATCCCCCAACCCGCTCATGTCTACATGTAGAAGAACGAAGCCAACGAAAATGAAAAAATGAAGGGCAAGGCGCATGTTTTCTGGTCACGAAGGACGATGGCCTGCTTTCCTCGACAATTAGTTTAAATCGTCGCACAATATACTGTATATTATAATTTATAACGTATCTTTCTGTTGTTGGCACGCAAAAAGCAACCCAATCTCTTTTTTTCTCCTCCATTTTCCTTTCTCAAAGAAAGATTAAGCTATATTTAGAATTCGCAATCGCTACCTTGAAACAATACCATAATTCCTGTAAAGAAGTCGGTTAAGCCAAAAACTGACTGAAACATTCATAGTTGGTAAAAGTCACAAGATCAAAGTGTACAAAGAAGTTTTTTTTGTTTTTCAAGAAATTAAACCTAGTAGTATAACAGAAAACTTACTCTTCCGGTGTTAGGAATAAATGATAAACAATGTTTTGTGAAAATATGAACTCAAATGTATATGAAAATAGATGCGTGCACTAATACGTGTGCACGAATAAAGAGCGTAGAAAAATACATGGGTAACAAGATTGTATTTTGTGAGGTTTTTCTAAGGTGTAAATTAAAAATAGATTGTCCAAAACACGACCTAAACGTGAATATGACTTTGAGAGGAGGATTTCATGTACTTTGAACCACAATTGACACAAAAAATCCACACAAAATTATTTCATTTTCCATATCTGTTATGTTTTAAGGCGCAACCGCTTTAAGATCACCTATCACACCCATTGGAACCTTATGCCCGTATCTGTATTCAATTGACCACATCTGTTTTGATAACATGTTCTTGTGCACAAAAATGTGGTGGAAGAGGTTTGAACGGAAAAAACGGCACTAGTTAGGTTGGCATTTTGCTAAAATGTCAATGTCTGCAATGATTTATAGCGTTTCGTCTAATTGGCATGTCATTCTAAGACAAAAGCAAAGTCGTTTTTGGCCGGCCAATCCTAAATTGCTTTTCATTCCAATCCCCAATTCCCCCCCCCCTCCGTCCCATTCCCGGGACACGGAATGCTGAAGGAGTCGTGATCGACCTGAACTATGAATAGCTTCTGTCAAAGCGAAGAACCGCCTCAAAATCTTGTTAATTTAAGGCACATCTGCTCTTGCGTGTTGTGTACGTTGCAGACTTGTTCCATCATTTCGACTTTTGATATTTCATTGTAACTCATCTTGTTGTTCTCGCAACGAAACGGCAAAGTTTTTTTAAACAGACCACTGCCCTGATCCTTAATTAAGATTTAAAATGTATGCACTAAAATCAAATATTGTCGTCATTTATTATTCGTATATTCATATATTACGTCAGTTGCAATGGTTCTCAGTGAGTTGTCCTTATCGAATAATAGAGTGTTTTCTATTATTTTATTTGAGAGTTTCTCGCCGACTCTGGTCGTCTTTTTTCGTCCGGTGCTGTCCCGGAGACTAGTTCATTATGAATTCGTTATGAATTTATTATGAATATTTTATTTTATTTATTATTCCACGAACTTTTAATACTATTTATGACGATTCTTGAAATGGCGCCACCCAAGGACAGCAGTTAAACAATACTAAGGAGGAGGAGAAGAGGATGATGGTTGGAAAGCGAGTAACACTTTAGCAGTTGTGCAACCATCAGTCCATCACGCATCACTTCACCCAAAATCCGAATTGAGTGTTGAATGGCATGAGGTGTCTGTATATACATATAGTACATCGCGTATTGTACCCCATAACCTTTACATCCGGTCGTCCGATCGGATATGATCGTCACTCTCACTCTCTCTCTTCGGCAGTCTCTCCCCAAGCATCAAATTCGCATTTACCTCACCCTCTACTTTATTATTACGTGTGCAGGTAGGCGGTTATTGCACCATTGTATTTACATTCAGAACCGTCATTACAGCAGCCACACTGTAATAACCATCAATGCAGACCTCAATGGATAATGTAACACAGAACACCCTCAACATAGGAATGGGAGTGGGAGGGGGAGAACAAAACTAAATTTCTGAGTTATAGGGATGGGCGATGGTATCAGAATTTTCGATCATTAATCAGAATATTGGATAAGCATTTTGCCAAAAGTAATTGTGCGAGTTTTATAAACAGAAAAGCGACATCGATTGTTTTCTTGTACTGACTTGTACAAACTGTTAAGGATTTTTTAGAGAAACAAATCGGAGGCAATTACCTAATTTTTGATAGTAGAGAATTTCTGGTTGTTTGTTTTAGTAGTTTCTCAAACTGTCTTCACAATCGAAATACCTCATGTTTTGTTAGATGAAACATTGATTTTTTCGAACATGATTTTTTACTATCGATAGTGCCATCGGACAGTTACCTTTTGGACTATCGCCCATCTCTATCGTAACTTTATGCATTTGATTTTTTCTCTCTTGCATTTGACAATAATCACAGGCTCGTTGGCGGTATATAACGACTCCCACACTTATAACGTTCAAAACGGTGGGTGGGGGATGTGTATGTGTATGTGAGAGGGGGAACCTGATAGGTGTACTTTGGGCCGTAACGATACAGTACCGGTGAAAAGGAAAATTGGTATAATTTATCAGTCAACGCTTTTGTGCCTCGTTCGATACGGCGCATGGATTTACTTTTATTTTTATACCTGAGCTGATTTTTGAGTTTTGGAAGCGAAATATCTCTAGGCCACTTATTTGGCCACGTTTTGTTGCTCCAGGGTCGTTTTGCTCCAGTGATGTTCATGAGTTTGGGATTTTGGCTTCATTTTCGTTGAGTTTATGGTGACGTTTTGTCCAAGAGTCGCCTCCAAAAAATTTCCGATTTTTTCTCCGGCGATGTTTCACTTTGGAGATATTTGAGGGACGAGGGCACACATAATTGTTGAATAATGACGCAGTGATGCTAATCTATTTCACTTTTCCAGGAAAATTATCGTAGGGATGGGTATCTGCGTCAAGATTAAAATGAATCGGTATATATAATTACAAATATGATATGTAACCACAAGCAGCCCAGGATGGGGCCTATGGCGAGGGTCGGACGACCAGTTAAGGACAAAATTATATTCGGTGTAATAAAACATAGGATTTTAATATAAATAGTCAAATAATAACTACAGAATGTGAAATAGTTGGATCTGTGGGTTCTTTTCCGACAAACCTTAAAACAATAATCAAGCAGAATTTTTTGGTGGCGCTGTATACATTATCTGTATTAAAAAAGATAAGATGCAAAGTCGAACTTGAAATATAATAAAATAAAATATTCATAATAAATTCATAACGAATTCATAATGAACGTCCGGTGCTGTCCCGGAGACTAGTTCATTATGAATTCGTTATGAATTTATTATGAATATTTTATTTTATTATCTGTATTACCTGCATAGCCACCGCTGTAGTTGTTCATGCAAATGGATAGCAATCAGTAAAGATTTATTTGTGTTCAGTTAATTTTGCTCGTGTGAACCGGAAATCTGACATCGTCCAAAATGGTGCGAAAGAATTTCAAATTTTGTTGTGACAAATTGACTGCGTTAGCGAGGGGGAGGCGGAACCACTAAAAAATCGGTGTAGCCTTTTTTTTCGTACTCGAAAGACACAAATGAATGTTTTTTCTCCATCTTTCTCGCGTGGCCAGCCATAAAATAGGTTTGGCTGAGCAGTCCCGCCGTGTTTACATCATCGGTCACAGCGGGATCTCATCTTTACGAGCATCTCTCTCTCTGACCATCAGGAAGTACGAGACGACCACATGCTCTTATTGTCCTTTCGCCTAAACCGAGAGAGGAACAGAGACGCCGTTTCATTCACGCCGCGCAGTGTGAAGAAAGTGGTGCGACCTCGCAAATAAAGATAACGTTGCCTAGGCGGCACGCTGCCACCACAAACGTGTCTCCCCGGTGTACCGGTGGTGTCATCTCGGAAAGGGGTTGTTGCAGCTGGGCAACTTGCCCAGGATACAGGACTGCATGTGTCCTCCATAGACTTCACTCTGAGGCTTCTTCACACGGAAAGATGGCTCTCCGGAAATATAAACGCATTGGCCACACCACACGACTGCCACTTCTTTTTAAAACCATTCCCAATGGTACCGCTAAATCCACCTGGATCTAACAAGAACTCGCACCAGGACCGTCCCATATCAAGACTGTCTAGTCGTGGTAGTCAGTGTTCTGAGGTGAGCATCTCTCTCAATGAGTTCCAAAATTGGGTTGCACAGATTAATGAGAAATCTCTACTGAAGAACAATGTCCATCTTTGATAACACTTGAGTTCCAAAATGTTGAGGCAGTCGCAAGGACGAATCCAGATAACTTTAAATTGTTCGTGCTCATATTTTTCAGTTCCTCTCTTTAAACGAAGTCGAATTCGTGGTTACAGGCCATATTCTCCGCTATCCGCGGTGTACTTTTACAGTAGGTGGCGTTCATGTCGTTGACGTCCAATTGGTTCGCCCCATGGGTTTGTGTGGTCGATGGACCGTTCAGGTGATGAGTGGTGTGGAGGAGATTAGTGCGGGGAACTATCAGACTGTGGATGATAGGACGAAAAATACGGTATCTGTAATTTCCACTACCAAATGTTTTAAGAACTGAAGAAGTTTCATTGTCCCAGTTAAAAATTCCAAACCGTAGTTGATCCGAAAGTTTGATGTTAATGAAGAGGGGGCGGGGAGCAGTGTTTAATGGTTGCCCAGGGTACCATCTTCTTTCAAGACGGAATCTAGCTGACACGTTCCCAGCTATTAGCTTGAAGCTTAGAAGGAAGGGGAGGGGGGGTTAGGGATGGGGAGGGAGGAAAGCGGTGAGGTCGAATAGAAAGAGCGAACAATAGTTTTCAGCTACCTGTCGTGGGCTGTAAATGCAATCACCTCAGTTAGTTAGGTACTTGGTGTTTACGAGAGAGGTTACGCAGCCAATAAAACCGGCTTGCTTGCGACTAAAACTAGAAGACAAAACATGCGGGTGTCCTTTCAGCACATTTGCAACGTCGTCCGACCATTTGGTTCGAAGGTGAGATTAGACTTCGAGCACATTTTCATATTTTAGAGACTCACCTTTCCTCCACCTTTATATTCATGTTGCATGCTGGGACCCCCGAGTTTTATTGGGGGCCTCGTAGCACGGCTCAAAAGTGATATTGAAAGAAACTTGGATCAAGCTTTATTTTTCCTCTTGCCTACAACCCTCCTGCTTTTGAAGGTTTAATACAAATCATGCGTAATTTAATTTTAGCGATTTCTAATATATATTTTTTTAAATCGAACACTCACTTCATCGTTACACAAACATAATTAGATTTAAGGAAAGAGTTTTTAAAAATATACGCTTCGCGCTTTTTATTCGGATCTATCAATATTTAATATTTAAGAAACTTTTGGCACATAAAATTATTTTTCAGAATTTATCTTTTACAGAAAATTGCTACACCAGAAGCAATCATAAAGAAATTTTCGCTTCGCCCTCTTCGCTCATTATCGATTTTTTAAAACTCTTCAAAAATTATTTTCACTTTAGAGGGGTTTTTAAATTGTCGGTAAAATCAAAGATGTGTTTGCATGGGGACCCCCAAGATTTTGAGTGCCCCGATTCCCATAGGTCTTGTCTCAAAAAGCAACTATATTGTGAACCACTGTGTAAATTTATTATTATATTTTTGATCGCACGCTTTAATAAAAGTCCCTACTCGTAATTTTACTTTATCGCTTTCCAGTAATCTCCATAAAAATCTCCCGAAATGGAATGTGTTCCTGAATCAGGAACATACCCGTTCCATTCCTACCCAATACTGCGTGTTCCACTGATTCGCGCGATGGACTAAAGAGTAACATTCAATTTTACTTGCTCCTTTAACCGGCCATTTAATTTTTTCTTAAAAGCACGTCCTGCCGTACAAATATTTTTTTCCCAAATTGATACCCCAAACAGTTACGAAACAAACGTAACAAAAGGTATTTTTTAATTTTTTTTTGAACTCACATCGTACCAATTTTAGACAGAAAATGCTGATCGGCAAACCGTAACTGTTACGGGCTGGCAAGATACGAACCACAACTTTTATCACAATATTAATTTAACAATTAATTCCAACCGGACGAGTATTCGAACCTTGCACCACAACCTGGGTCCTCGGAAAAATGTTGATTTGTGTTGATCACGGCCAGGGTGCAAATTAATTAAAAAATGAAGTCCGATCTCCGGGCAAAGGGCAGCCGAAGGGTGGCGCGGAACTTTGATTCCTGCGCATCATAGAGCGGAAGACAAGTTAATTTCGAGAAACCCCCTTTTTAGGAAAAGGTTATATTCGTTAGACAACGCTATATTTTTCTCCCTGTTAAATTGCATGCTGACAAATTAATGGCTTGAGCGCTAATTCCATTGCACCAGTAACGCAATCAAGTTAGGACTTCCGTTGTCTTTGTGTACATGAATTTTCTGTATGCTCTCTTATTGATCCTTATTTGGTCTTAAATTAGTGTGGGTTCGAGCCTGTAACGGTTCAGTCATCTGACACATAATAGGAGTAATTAATTAATGGAAGGGGTTCTAAAAATTTTAACATTTGTTTAGGATTTTTTTTAGAAAAATGATTTTTTTTTTTACAAAATGTTAATTCTGCCGCTTTGTTTCACTGCTTGGCGGCTTGATCCGACCAAACGTTATGGACCACACACCGTGAGTAGATGGATACCATAAACAGACAGTGCTCGAGTGCCTCTTAACCCTTCTCTATTTTAAATGGCGAAATATTTGCCCGTCAAACATAAACGGTAATTTAAGAGGGTGGCGGGAAGATCTGGACGAACAAAAAACAGGGATAAGAGTTCCGCGAATTTTGGCGAGGCCATGTAAAAAAGGAATGCTGTTAAAAGTAAATAGGTTCCAGGAAATTAATATTAAACTTGAGCTACCGTTTACAGAGAATAATGCGCCAACATAAAACAGAAAGAGATCGTAAAAACAAGCATCAGATAAATGTCGCGACAATATCTGAAATCTACTCGCCGCTGTTAGGTCTGCAGCGTATTTATTCGCCAACATTTATGTATATACAAGAAAGGTGCCCGGCTTTGCCTGGGGTTACAGTAGCCACCAATGAAATAAAAAATTAATTATTTAAATTTACCGGCTATTTTAAGT
>JAQGBY010005971.1:0-13801 GCA_034698785.1 Mycogona germanica | reverse complement strand
TCATTGTCGATTTGGTTATTCTAATTCGCTGCTTGTAGTATCAATTCATATGCCTTATTTATAAAACAAATTCACCAATTTGTTTTCATTCATCACAGTATCGATGGACTTTGCCACGTGCACGTGACTTCACAACTTAATTTTCATTTATCACAGTCTCGATGGACTTTGCCACGTGCTCGCGACTTCACCACTTTGTTTTCATTCATCACAGTCTCGATAAACTTTTCCCCGTGCATGCGGCATCCAAGCGCGTGATTTTTTTTTCGCGATGCATGAAAGGACATGCCTTGTGGGGAAGTTCAGTTTTGGGCGTTCAGGGGATCGTGGAAATGTAGCAGCAACAACATTTGATAGTGATCGGATGATCATAGGAGAAAATAATTTGGCGTAAACCTTTTCGGGTATGTAGTGAACAAATTCCCAAAATTTCATAGTGATCGGATGAATGGTTTAGTAATCCATAAATGACAAACAAACATACAGACAGACAAACATACAGACACAGACATTAATTCATTTTTATATATATAGAAGATTGTTTTTTACCTTAATAAAATCGGCTACTATTTCAGCATCCTTATCATGAAAGTCAATTGGATATTTTCTGTCTGTGTCACGAGCATAGCCCTGTCCAGGTAGATCCATCGAATAGATGGTGAGCAAGTCTCTATTCAGGTTATCTAGTTGTAAGTAAAAATCGTCATACAACGAACCTACGCAGAAAACAAAACAGAAAAATAATTAACATCATTGTGTGCCTCTCACATAGTGCCTAAGCACTGAGAGGGGTACATAAACTGCTGTTGTGACTTCAGTGAATTAAAAAATTTAAAAAAACATTAAATAACATGAATTTTTTTAGTAGCATTGGTCACATTATTTAATTTAAATTCGTCTTGTGACACGTTCACATGATTGATATTATAAAATTACATTGCAGTTTTGACTACATTGCTGCAAATGGTTCCATTTATGGAAAAAAGGATGGGGTGGTGAAAGTGAACAAAATTACTTTAAATTAAGATAAAAACATCGCACAAAGCCATAAAAACAACAAATTAATAAGGTAAACATTTTCTATGCATTGGATATATGATGATGATGATGAATTCGCTGAAGTGACGGGTCTCAACAGGAAGATGCTGTACCCCTCTCAGTGCCTAGGCACTTTGTGAGAGGCACATTTTCACCAGTACCCCGGGCCAAAACCCTCACTGGGAATCGAACCTGGGACCATCAAACCACAGTCCGTCACTTAACCAACTGTGCCACGACGGGACATACTTTACCTGCAGTTAATATAGTTGTTAATATAGAACAACCTCATAATAAATACAGGTAAATGCTCCATGGAAACCATTGGTATCCCTATGTAATACTAGAAGGTTTTACCTGGGTTAAGAGTAACCAGTTATCAATGAATATATAAATGAATTAATTGTTTACATTTTATATTAAAGGTTATTTTACGTTTACACTATGTAATATTGTGTGAACTGTCCCATTCACAGTCACACACAACAGAACTGGATGGCGTCAATCCGTGCCATTCCACAGCACATTCCCTGATTTGGCAGGTCATTGACCAGCACCAGCCAGGCAAAACTATAAATATGTAAGCTAGTTAAATACCCCGCACACTCCCTCATTACCCCTAACACACTAGCCCGCAGGGAACAGAAAGGGATGGGGAAGGAGACAGGGAAGCCAATCAAAAAGTTGTGAGACACTATAAAATTGAACAGGCCTCACGGCCAAGTTTTAATTTTAAATTTAACACCAGATTAAATTGTGTGAATAATTTAAATTTAAATTGTCAATTCCGAATTTACAAATTTAAATCCGAGCTGCTGGTGACTTCATACACACAGTCCTATTCGGTGACAATGGCTTAGGTCGGCATCTTCCACAGTGACGAGGCGCAGGAGCCATCACCCATCAGCTCATGGTGGCAGGACTGCCGACATTGGACGCAGGACAGCAGACGATCCAGTTGCAGGATAGCAGGCACCGCCACAGTCAATTCTGACCATGCCAGACTCGAACTTAGGACATTCGACTTCCTGAACCAGCAACAGGAGGTGGCACTCATTTTTTCCAAGATAATCACGATGATAAAAGTTGGATGTAAAACTTCAAAAATTCAATTGCAAAAAACTATAGCGGTAGACTAGTGGTAGTTAGCACAGCAGAAAAAGCAAAATGATTATTACGACTGGAGATGTTGGTTGCGACCCAGTCACTGGAGAGGCTAGTAGTATCTGGTTCCATTTCAATGTTCACCCGAGTATTTATATTCTCCAGTCTGTTTTGTGATCAGAAAAAATTTACATATTGCCAGTCACGTGACCTCACCCGATTGGCAAAAAAGGGGAGACAAGAGGGAGGAAAGGGCAAAGGTTTGTGCTGTGCACGTAAGAGCCGGTTCTGCCCGCAGGCAAAGAAACGCGTGCTTACAACTATAACAAACGATAAATGCAAACGTTAATGTTAACTTAAAATAAGAGTTAAATAAAATTTAAACAATTAATTAATCAATATTTCATTCAGGGTTCATTCACTTAGCCCAGACTTATAGCCCAGTAACCTAGTATATTTGAGAAATTCGAATTTTCACATGCTATAACGTCATGCAGTGGCGCCACAACATGATATTTTTATATTAAAAAATTAGAATTTCCAAACGTTTGACAATTAATATATCAAGTCGAAAAAGAATCATTTTTAAAAATATCTGTTTGATTAATTTTGCTTTAAAATTTTATTTTTTATTTTATTTGGTTTTTATATTGAAAATATTATTCTGGTAAATAGTAACAATGATGTATGTGGTTGGAATGTTAATCTGGTGTGCGTGAAATCGACAACGTCATGCGTTTGATGTGAAGACGCCATATTTTTTTTTGAGGCCATTGGGAGAATAGTGTGATTTTGTGAACGGTTATTTTATTGTGAAATATTCAAAATCGAGATCTGAAAATGGGACGCTACCAAACTATGGTGATCAGGAGGTAACAGAAAATGTGGTTTCTTGTTTTATATTATAAGATTGGTAAAATTGACCATTTTGCATGACGCTTTAAAAAACTATATTATTATGAAGTTACCAATTTGTACTTACTCAATAATGACGGAAGTAGGATCACATTGTGAGGTCCATTTCCAACTTTCACATAGTGAATGTTTTGTTCGCCTACCACAACAGTTCTTCCAAGATCCTTTCGCCTGTTCAGAATAAAGAACCACAGATAACTGAAATCAATAATGTGAGTACATGGTTCGAACTCATTAATGAGGGAACACTTAATTTTGTTTCACATTCAACGAGACCAGGATTTGCGTTCTGAGAATTCGGCTTCGAATCCCAGTTCGACTGGAAATTAATACAATTAAAGTGACCAGGGTGCGGACCAAAGGATGCACGGTGTAGGGCTGATGGGCCGATTTAAAAAGAGGATACTTACAAACGAGAAATGACATTTCTTGGTAATATTTCAAGTTGAACATCTTCAGGTGTAAAATCATTTGCCATTTTGCTTCCTAAATTAATTCCGATCCAAAACACAACTTTATATTAAAAGTGCACTATGTTTTAGTCGGTATGGCAGATTTTAGCAGTTATGACCAGCGTGTATTTGATATGTAATAAATGAAACAATAGAAACGATATTCGATGTTCATTCTGTCTCCAGAAACACGACAGAAAAATAGTGCCAACGTCTCCTGGAAACTTGATGTATATATAGGTAATTAGTGCATTGCATCACCGGCCATGTAACAATTAATCTCTTGTACGACTCGTAAATGTATGAAAGTTCAACGTCTCAATGTTACAGCTGCCGATACAGGTGTAACATGTTGCCATTGTTATGATAAAATATCAGTAGAAAAATACCTAAGAAGTGTGTGCGAGTTGGGCTTTGTGATTTGCACGTCGAGATTGAGGGTTCAATTCCCGAAAGGTGTCCTATTTCGCATACAATTTATTTACGATATTACGATTCGAGATGTAAGATCATTTAACTCGCATTCTTCACAATAACAAGTGCTAACTGAGCCCCGAAATGCTACTTTTTTCACTTGCTTTTTCGAATTTGCATCTGTTTACTTATTTAATTGTGGAATTTTACTTGGCGAATGACCCGGCTTTATCCAGGGATTAAACGGGAAAATGGTACTGTGAGTTTTTTTTAATTCACTGAAGTGTATATCACAACAGGAAACAGATTTTTATAAAGAAACAGAAAGATAATAAACTAATTTGATTATGACTGTTGATTTTGATTTTGTACGACTCGTCGTGGCCCAGTTGGCGACAATATATTCGAATACTTGTAATCTATTGATAGTCTTCTTACTTTCCATTAACGCAGTCTCTGCTTATCTTTATGGTGATTAGGCACTATACGAGGGAGGGGCACGTCCAGTATCCCGGGATCGAAATAATCGAGAGCCCGCGCCGGGAATTGAACCCGGGACCGCCGAGCCACAGTTAGTTGCAGTGACAACTGGGCCACGACGAGCCGTACAAAATCAAAATCAACAGTCGTAATCAGATTAGTTTATTATCTTTCTGTTTCTTTAAAAAATCTAATTCTGTTGGTGCATTTTCGTCATTTTCAAAATCAAAATCATTTTCCAAGCACCATTTGAGAAAATCACCTTCTGAAGTTAGGATTGCTGAAAACCTTATTTTGGTCATCACCAAATTGAGGATCAATTCATGAATTTGACCATAAACTCTTAAAATGATTATCGTCTGCATCGATAACATCGAGCCACTCGATTATGTCGATTTTATGATCGATTCGGCGATTTTTGGTAATATTGAGATTTAGTGCGGTCCCTTTTAGAAGCGCTGTTGAATAAATATACCAATGAATGCTATAAATACAATGATAAATTACGCAATGCCAATAATAGTGAAAAACAATTGGATTCTGTTTGCAGAAATCTCATTTACTGGCCAATGGTATAAATGATAGATACCAATGATAAATTCGCCTTTGCCAAAGCTGCGGATTTACTCCCCGCTACAACTGCACAATGAACATATCGTAACTAACTGTAAATATTGTAACTATTTTGTTTTAATTGATGAATGAGGAAGCGGGTATCATTGCTGGAGTTGTGAGTTGGTAATGCTGGAGTGGGCGGCCATGTTGGATTGGGGAAGGTGATTTTATATATAAGATGATTGTATTGATCGAAAAAGCACTCTCTCTCGACTGGACTGGCGAATAAAAGACATATCCAAGACGTATATTCCGTCTTTATTTATGACGTAGTTTTATCCTGTAACCAAGATATAGGGATACATCATGGTGCAATCCGTCAAAAAAATAGTTCCAATTTTATGTAAATAAATGTAGTAAGATTTTGGATCATGACTGTGAGTTTAACGAGGTCAGTGAATCACATCAATCCAATTGTATTTCACAAAAACTGCTTCATGCATTTACTTTTCATGGACGTGGTCATCTCGTTTTTGAGAATCAAAACCAAAAATTGGGGACTCCGAGGCGACCATAAATCGAAGTTTTTTTTCAACGCATGGTTTATGTGTTGTCATAGGATACAGTGTCATAGGATCCACCAATTAATACGCGAATTTCTAGGTCATCACCTTGTATATACAATATTTGAGGGCCTGTCAAGATAACAGCGCAAAAATTAAGTCTGATTCGCAGCGTGATCATATGCAAATAGCTATGAAAAATAGACAATGAGTGTCCTCTTCCTTGTGATAGCCATTTAAGTTGGTAAAGTTTATTCCTCAGTCAAATTCATGACGAAAATTCACTTTGTCCTCAAAACCACATATTGAGCGAAATTGGGGATTGTGCGCATGCGCAGATGACCTATAGCTAGATAGAAAGATAATTGGACGGCATCCAAGATCGTCGATAGATAAAAAACGTTTACGATCTTCAGGAGAAATTAAGAAATTGTAGATTTGCGAAACACACGTTTGTCATTGTATTTCTCAAATCTACAATTAGGGAAAGGAAATTTCGAATGCTAGCTCGGGTATCGATTTTTGTTATTTTAGATCGCGTTCGTTTTCAACACTACGACATGAACTTATATACATATTCCACCACGTATCAATTCGTGTCGTAACCGTTTACATTTATATTGTTATCTTAATTATTTAATTACAGTCTCGGTATTTAAGGTAATTTTGTAATTCGCCCTTGTCGCCGGTTCATGGACTGTCGTCCAGCAATCTCCTAATTTCATTTCGTGCACACACACATTAGTTCTTTAAACCTTTCGCAGCCACGACGGGGAACATGGCAACATTGCCCGCTCTAGCACGTGAAGGAACATAGATTTAAAATCTTTAAAATTAAAAATTGAATCGACCTTGAATTAAAATATTCATTGATTACACGATACACGTAAATAATCCATTTCATTAAATTCAAACAATTAAACAGTTTATTAGCTTTATGCTCCTTTAATCTTATTTCTGCTTCAGGTCATTTTTGATTATGATTTGGATCATTAACAATAAAATTTGCAATTATTTGCAAAGTCTAGTAATGTTCAAGTAAAATTGTGGCTGATGTTGGCTTAGCACCAATTGTGCGACGTCTGAAATGTCCTGAACATTGTGCACAGTTTTCGGTCTTGCGCTTCCATGGCGGCGATCAGCACATCCACATTCATCAATTTTGCACTGAACCATTTTCAAGCCACCTAGCGGACAGATTTTATCCGGGAATTCTTTTAGAAATTGCCTAGCACTGACATTTTTCGTTTTACGTAAAAACTAAATCGCGTTTTGCTGTTGTATAGCGGACGTCACTTTGAACCTTCAGAATTCGAATGATGACGTCACAGAGTGGCACGTGCGCGAGATCAATTGATCAAGAAAGTAAAGACCAACATGTGTGTCCAATTTTAATGGAATAAATTAAAGATTCACCATTTTATAATGAAATTTTTGAGAAACGTTTTTTTTTGGGCCACCTCGTACAATAATAGTTTCTCTCAACTCATACAGGTTCTCACTTTTATTTAATGTAATTGTCATTTATCATTATATTATGAAGAGAAACAAGGCTGTCGATTCATTAGAAATCACGATGTTACCTTTACACGAATTAGACCATCTTCGATCCGTGAACCTTGTTGCCATGCTTAATCCAAGCAAGATTGAACAAGGTGCGTTTAGACATTGAACAGAATCGGCGCGCGCCGCTCGTCCATGTTTCGACAAAAAATGACCAGGCGTTCTCGAATGACAATTGTGCTCGATGGGGTGCGTTCAGCTTCTACTAAAATTCGAGCACGCGATCTGTGTCGCTTGCGATGGACACAATCTCGTTCGACCATTTTTCCCAATCTCAAGCCACTTGAAGTAAGCAAACATTGTAACTAGGCTATTAGAATATATATATATATATATTTTAATTCACTGTAGTGTAATATCCCTACAGAATTTTCAATTTCAATATATACCCGCGTGCAGCTCCGGAGGAGCCGATGTCTTCATGCAACTGATACAACACAAAATCATTTGAACATGGGAAAAAATGATTACCAAAAAAAGGAGGTGATTTTCGTTCACCTTATAACCCCCCAAGGAGGTGACCTGGTAATCAACCTAGCCTAACTAACTAGCTAACCTAGGCTGAATAGGAAATATATTTTTTAACGTGCCCCGATATTGTACGGGCACGGGTCACGATTTTACTTCCATTCCAAAAGAAAGCGTGCGAAAAATTCCGAATCTCGTCCAAAAATTCCGAAAGTATCGGCCAGAATCGAAACCTCGAGACAGGCATTGAGGGCATGCACGCTAACCATTGCGCCACTTGACACCTATTAAGGTACTTTTTTTACCATGATCTTGATTCGATATATCGGAATCTATGAATATCCTGAATCTTGGCACATTTGTAATTCAACATCCTGTTGTGAAATTGGATCGGTGTAATGTCGTTCGGTTAGAAAAACAATTGGATTAGGCACTTGAGTCACTAGATTGGATCATTGGATTAGGCTATTGACTCAACTTCTAAGTTATTATTAGTAGAAAATAAGAGACGACAAAAGAGGTAAAATCACTGAGTTTCCAGGAACAATTCGTTTATTCTCGACGCACAAACATCAAAATACAATAATCAAAAGTTCGAGTGGTTAATTCGAGTTTTTTTTTTTTTGCTTAATTCAACTTTTTATAATTTTTATTTGATAGTATAAAAAATTGCTGACTGATTTCCGATTTACAATATACTAATTTCATGTGGTAAAATAGTGGCTTCCGACTTCCGAAACGGGGGAGCATTATCAAATTGAATTAAACAAAAATCAAGAAAATTGCTGAACTGATTTTCAAAATTGATATCGATGTTGAATTCACAAAATCGAGTGATAACCATCTTTTTACAAAATGGGAAAATTCACATTAATAAACGAGAACCATTATCTATTCATTTATTTGATCGTATTATTTCATTACTTTACAGATACCATTTTTACAAATTAAAATTTTAAACAATGCAAACAGATTGATATCATTTTCGAGTTACAAATTTTCATTTGCTTAATGATAATAATTTTAAGTCAATCTACCAATTTCAAATTGTGAATTCCTGGAATTCGTGATCCAATGATTCGACTTTGCTGGTCAAAGAATGACCCCATTTTATAATAGGGGCTACTTATAGTCCGAGATACTCCTTCTTGGCATTACATGTGTCCGAACAGAGTAGTTAATATTGTTTGTTTTATTGCTGGAACAACAAGTGCTGCTGCTGTAGTTTTTAATAAGTCTCCAAAAAACTATTCGACCGAATTGGTGAACAATTGTTTTATACATTGACATTAGCGAAATTGACTCATTTATATAAAAATAATAATAAAATAATATACCCTGGGACCACATATGGCAGAGCCAAATGTGAAAAATCAAATTTGAGGTTGAGAAAACGAAAAAAAATAGTTGCCCTAATTATACCCCCAAATTTCATCTTGAGATACGGATGAAAATAAATTAAGGAGGTCGGTTCATTGAGTGATTGACTTTCAACGCGGGGCAGCAATATTCTCGCCGGCGGCCACCAGAGAGCAGCACCTGTTCGAATCGGATTTCCATTTTTCTGCTACATCGATCTGTTCAAATCCTCTTTCCCGCGCCATATGTGTGACGTCAGTGACTCTCGCTCGCGACAGTGACGTCAGCTTTATACTTGCCATTGCCAAGGACGTACAACACGTACAAGTTTCTTTCGCCCGAACAATTGCAAAGGTCTCTCGACCGGGAATTGAACCTGTGATAAGTGCACATCTCTACTTTCCATCCTCGTGACATATTTAGGTGTTAGGAAGAAATAATCCTGTTAAATTTGTTGCATCAGTGACACGCTCCAAAGGGTTCTTCTCTAAATATGTTTGGCTCTGCGCCAACAGAGGATCCTGTCGCCAACACCATCTAGCGAGCGCCAAATGCGTTTGGTGGGAGATGAGGGCGGGAAAATCTGGATAGCCGACCTTGTCCCATTGACCCAAAATACACCGACCCCTGATAAAGTCTCTCGTACGTGCGTACCATCACGCCCATAGCTGCTCTCCCGTTTGTCTTTCCATGTCAACTACAGTCATTGTTCCAGCGATATCCCAGTCTATTATATATCACTCTTGGCTTCAATTCATGCCATCTGGTGGCAACCACAGGAATCGGTTGGATCGTTGCAGCAATTAAATCAATCACGATTAACCACTTGAGAGCACCCCATTGACACGACAGACACAATAAACATGATGCTATGCTTCACGGTAATGCCATTTTGTTTAGGACTTCCACGAATTCGCGATGGAGATTTTAAACTCACTTGTTAGACCAAGAAGATAAACTGAGCTGATCCATTGTTGGACCTTAAATGCCCGGAAATTGAATCGTTCTAAGTCGCATGTAAAAAATCAACTTAACTTATGATGGTAAGAAATTGCCTAGGCAGGGATATTTAACGTGTATCCACTTTTCCAAGTGACTATAAAGTGACAGACGTAAACGAGAGCAAAGGGGCGCATTAATCCCGTTAGCCTGTCGCGTTCAAACATTGAGCCTGTCAGCAGCAGACTTTTATAGAGAAAACCCTGCTAAGAAAAATGTGACATTTCAGAACGGGTTGCCCTTGAATCTACTCCCACTCTTTCTGATAGCATCCCGGTATCCATTATTCGATTTACTTTTCCGGGGTTGTATACCCGATAAATCAATAACTGTCAATGGTCTTCTCCATGAGACCTGCCTAAACTTATCCCTTTCTAGGAATTAGACGACATTTTATGTAAGGCTGATTTCGCAAGGACCGAACCGTCCGAAACCAAAAATTAAGTTCACAAGAAAAAATATATTATATATATTATGTATCTTAAGAAGATCGTCATCCTGGGTCGCTCTCACACACAATAATTGTTAACTACGATAATAGCCAAGCACGATTAAAACGTCGCTTCTCAAAAGGTGAACCAAACTCAACATACACCTACCTTAACTCGCCTTTTCACATTAACGTTGAACATGCCGGTGGACCTCCTTAACATATCTTTTTACCACAATCACGAGTTCAACCCTAACCAAAGTCACCTCCAAATTTTTTTTTTGCTCATTGGGGATCAAATCCGCGACCTCATGGTGTACCAAGTGAACGAACCATGCAGTCCCTTGTTGAACCATGCTCATCTCATCTGACTTCCACTCCAACAAATCAAGGATTATATCAGCTGTGTAGTGCAGTTGATTGGTAAAAAGAAATTTAAAAAAAAATGGATCGTCTGGATTGGGTAGTGCTATACCAAATCAGGAACGTTTCACATGATGATCCATTACAATAGAGACACAGCACCGAGAACCTTAAGCCAGTCCTCCGACATCCACAATATCCTGCACAGTCTGCATTTACAGGATATAGATTTTAAAATGATATCGGGCTGCTTCTGGCATAGTGCAAGACAGCATCAAGCCCATGCCATGTTTGCTGTTCTTTGTACTCTCCAAAGGATTCAGAAGCTGTTTTTACCCCCTCCAAGTGCTTCAGGAACCTGTTTTTTGTGCTACTTGTGCCTGTTTTTTGTGCTTCTTGTGCCTGTTTTCTGCACTGTTTCTGTTTTCATACCTGCTTTCTGGTACAGTTTCTGATTTTTTTTGTTCAAAGGAACTGTTTTCTGCTCCAGTGTATGCTTTTTGAGGGCATTAGGGTTAGGAATGGATCTCAGGGTACTGGACGTGCCCCTCCCATTGTGCATTATCACCATGATGGGTACAGAATGCCTGTAGTGCGGTTGACTACAGTTGATTGGAACAAAAAAAAGCTTATGGGTTAAGGGGGGAAAATCATGGTTTTTTGGTATGTGCATGAATGTACAAAAAAGTGTATAAAAAGTGGGCACTGTGAAAATGGTGGGGAAATGTTCCACTTTATTTTGTAGGTTACCATCTCAAGGAACATCTGACATTGTCAGGGAATTCACCAATCTGCCATTTTGGTTTTTTGGGGTGCATTTCTCATTTCCAGTTAACAGACACCAGAAGAACAAACTGACCCTTGGAGCGCATTTACTTAACCTATAAGAAGGGAGCAGGAATGGTTCAATTTGGAATGTGCCACTAGGGTGCGCTTACGGAACACATTCCCTTATAGAAGCACATGACATGGTCGCGCTCCTAGGTTTCAATATCAAAACGCGCCAAATTTGCCTTTATGGATTTTGTTACTACTGGCGATCAAAGTATTATAATCTTCTTGTATCAAATTATTGAACTTTTGAGGGTGACCACCAAATAAGTGCACGTAAAAGAACGTTGGGTCCGAGGATGCTGAAAACTCTTCACGAAGTTCATAACCTCTCCAGACCTGGAAGATTCTCATTTTACCAAATTGGCAGTTTGTTTGGGCGCCATCTTTATTCCGCTGACGATCTCCAAGGTTGCTAGGGACAACGTACGAGGAAGTGATGCCGCGTTGCCATTCTTTTTTCCTTCCTCAATTCCTTCTCGCGCGTCATCGCAAGAGGTCCCTGAAGTTTAGGGTTTCATCTACTATTTTTATCGGAAAAGGTGAGTTCGGGACAGCACCGAATGAAAGACGAGCCGAGTGGCGAACTGGTTTTTTTATAATATTATGTTACTGGTTAATTAGAACTGGTAATTGCGAAAAATACAGAATTTCGAGAAATCCGGGATCTCAGTATATTTTATGTTATAATCGGATTAGGCAAATTTTTGCGTTAAAATTGTACATTGTTTCCAAATGAAAATGTCGTTAAAATCGATTATTTTACAATATTTTTCAAGATCAGACATTTATTTTTCAGTGAATAATTTAAGTGTTTCAAGTACCCCGGATGCGAATTTTCTGGACCCTCTCTTTTTCTTTTTTAAAAAAATTATTGCTTTAATGTCTGTATGAATGGGTTATCTTTAAGACAAATTGATATTTTCTAAATTATTGATAGTTAATATTGGGCGTTCTTTGCTTTCTTTGATTAAAAAATTGCGTGTGTAACTTTTGAAACACTTTTGGAAATTATCGAAGCACGCCGAGTCGGGTGTCGAGTTAAGGACGATGTCTTAAGAACGATGTCTTAAGAACGATGTCTTAAGGACGAAGAAAGCTAGATATATATAGCAGTGCAAACCGACTGTTACAGTAATGGTGGATATTTGAAAATATTTTCTCGTTGACCAACGCTACACTCCGTCATAGTCACCGAAAATAATTTGTAAGCATTAAAATTTAGATCGTTTACTTACTGAGCCACATGAACGTTTTCGATAGATCCCACTCTATCTCATCAGATGTGTTCGAAAGCAACTGAGATAATGCGCTCGAATAAATGAAGAAACTGAAAAGTTAAACCGAAAAGGGAGACTGGGAGGTCGAGTCGGGTGTCGAGTTAAGGGCTGCTATATCTATCTAACTTTCATTGTCCTTAAGACAACGTCCTTATTTTTGGAAGTGCTTACCATTTAAGCCTACCACTAGTCGTAAGAAGCCAAAGTTTTGCCAGGCGCGGCTAAAAATACTTGAGGAAATATTTCATATACTTGAAGAGCATATAATCGGGTTCATAGTCAGAACACAACCCTTGTTCGAGAACCCGTTGCGAGGCAACCGTGAATTTTTGACTAGGCACATCCGACAACACTGCAATCGCCAGGGCCAATCAGCGTAACGAATCGACCAAACCACTCGGTGGTTCATAGGATACCACCACTGATTGGACACGCTCTACGAGAAAATCTGCGGTCGACCTAAGGGTGGGGGGGAGTCTCTTGAAGAAAAGATCTCATTCAAAGAACTGAAAGGTCTAGAAGCAGCCATCTATGCCTTGCAAAGACGCTTCCTGAAAAAGTATACCGGATTCCTGCCAGTTTCGATTAGATTATGATCCGGTAGGAATCTTTAGTGTGCACCTGATATCGTAACGGACACGAGTCCCACGACTTTACTTCCATTCCCCAAAGGAAAGCGTGTTTAGGAATTTCTCTCTTGAAAAATTCCGGAGGTCTCGGTCGGGAATCGAACTCGCTCACCACTAAGGGCGATTAGATGCAAACTCCTAATGAAAGGGGAATCAGTCATCAGCAAGAGCAGGGGGTCATTAAGAATTCGTGTAAAAATGTGCCAAAGTGTCGTTAATGGGCATATTTAAATGAACATCAAACGTGTAAGCCTACACCATTTTTTCGTCAAAGTTTTGCGTGGATTATAGTTCCGTGGCGACAATCCAGAGTATGTTCTTGCGTGAACACCGCAACCAAATGAAGTGTTCGACTGAT
>JAQGBY010005970.1:0-13802 GCA_034698785.1 Mycogona germanica | reverse complement strand
ACTGGCGACGACAATTGTCACCTCACAATAGACAAAATGAATGCGCAATCTAGTGACAAAGCGAAGCCGACTTATTGGTGTTTCTTTTTCGTTCGAAACATCTCTTGAAAATAGTATCCCTTTTCTTGTCGACGTAAAAATGGTATGGTAAAATTTTAATAAATGTGACCCGCTTAAGCGTGTTGGTTAGGTCTGGTGGTTCTTCATTGAGGCGGTCTGGTTCTGATTGAGCCGACAAATGTAAAAACGTTAAATTAAGATTTCCCCAACCCCCCTTCCTCCCCCCGCAGTAGCGATAAACTTGAGATTGCGGTAAGGACAGGTACATAAGATGATGGCAAGAATTAGATGATGCCGGCGATGACAGGAGAGTGAGTGGTTCGCCCATTTCACTCAGCATGTTCTTCAGGCCGATCTCTTGGCCAGGAAATGTTGGTCGAATCAATTGTACTGCACAAACAAGCTTCAGTTAACTTGATTTCGCCATTTTAAGGCCCTCGTGTGTCGAGTGGATACTCTATTTATGTATTCATGTGCGCAGCTACCAAAAGGTGCCATTTCACAAGTTGAGGACGTACCCACTTTACAGACATTTTCATATTGAACGAGTCAAAAATGCGAGTAATAGGCAAATAACCACTGGAACATTTTATTTTAATGGTGTCATCGAGCCAAGGTGGCGTGCATTTCGCCACTCGCGGTGATGCCGTCAAACTGCAATCCAACGATAGAAAAACTACACAAGGTGGGCAGCCCAAGTATACAAGAGACTGATCAGCGACTTACTGATCTACATAACCAACACTCTTGATTCTATGTAGCGCCAAAACATATTTCGAATTTTGTCGTTATGGATTGCAATCGTGAACCGTCGTCCAAAATTAAGAATTTCAATTTTGGATTTTCTTCTTCTTTTCGATTTTTAATATTTACGTGGCCAAGTGCTCTTAGCTGCTCACCGATCGTTTTGGTCATCAATAATTCATATCCTAACAACAAAGAAATTATATTTTTTTATAATGATCACTTAATAATGATTATTAGTCTCCCGTCCGGCGTTTCAAGGACATCGCATACAAATGTAATTGGGCTTCATGCACTGGACCGTAGCCACGTACCACACCCCGATAATATTTCCGAGCTCCCGCCATACGCCGTTGGCCTTCAAAAGCCATCATTCACTTTTGGTGCGAGCAGAGGGAAGGGAAGATCGCGGGGAAGTGGGAAAAACCTTCAAATGGTGGAGAATTCATCTTGATTAAATACAAAAACGTCAACGCCAAACTTCCTCCACCCACCCGTCCATTTCCGGAACACTTAACAAGCGCCTCCCATTATCTGTAGCCGGGTATGAAGAGGAACAGTGCGTGTGTGAGAGAGAGGGAACACTTGAAAGTGAAAGATAAAAAATAAAGGTCATCTCAAGCAAGTCACCAATAAGTTGTCCCCCGCCCTCGTTGTTCCCTATTGCGTATGGAGAGCCGCGAGAAAAATGTAATTGTGCAAACGCGCAAAAAAGAAAGAAACGGGATCTGATTTCCGTCCGCCAAAGAGAAGTAGCAAAAGGAGATGGAGGTGGAATTAAGA
The DNA here is from genome assembly GCA_034698785.1 of Mycogona germanica. Classification (NCBI taxonomy): domain Eukaryota; kingdom Metazoa; phylum Arthropoda; class Diplopoda; order Chordeumatida; family Chordeumatidae; genus Mycogona; species Mycogona germanica. Next base: position 12,215 of record JAQGBY010005970.1, on the reverse strand, counting down.
GGAGACGGAGGGAAGAGGCGGATAAGGAGGGGGGGTTGATGCGCAAAGGGGGCACCAGGGTCTCCGAATGATCTTTATTAACGATCTTGAAGGCGTGCTGGCAGGATGTGGGCCGAAGGCGGCGGCGACGGCCAGCGAGGACATCCATCTAAGACGTCCAGCGAGCAAATTAAATTGCCAAGAAACTAGGCGCTAGTCACGCTCCACTGACAGTCTGCATGCGTGAGGGCTCGCTGCTAGGCACGAAGGATCCAGCGGGAGGCAGATAGATCCAAGGTACAAAAGCCGATAGATGAACAAGCTGGGTTAGTGTCGCTGAAATTCCTAATCCATTGTGAGACATACATAAGTTACTGGTGCCCTCTGGTGGCAAAATGAAAAGATAGCAATCAATAACAATAATACAGACATTAACTGAAAATGTCAACCATTCCATATTGTTAAAAATGACGCCAGAAATATAATAGATATTTCAAAAGTTGGAAAATGTCTCGCTATCATCAACAAAATGAAGTCACGTGTCAACGACACCAGGCGCTCAAATTTGAATCGATAGATAATCTTTGAACGGCGCATAGCGGCGAAACCTTTCAGTGTCAGCTTCAACGATATCCATGCAGATCAACTGCTTCCTGTGTCTATCGCTAATTCTATTGTTTCGCCCAGGCCTTAAAACACAATGGTCGCCGGCGCATCTATAATGCATGCGCGCCTTTACAACCTCCAGAGACCCAAACCGAAACGGATTTCTTGGATTTCTCATCCAGACTTCGCCACATAGGAAGAACCAAGAAAAAATTGATTTCGAATTAACGTTTAAAATTTTCCCAACATACCGTAATCGATTCTTAAATGTTAGTAATCTGGAAATTACCAGTGAGCAAAATGAATAATGCTATATTTTCCCCTCTAAGCTCGCACGGAGCTCGCTCGCTTTCCAATCACACATATTTTGACACGGAGTCTCAGGTACAGTACTCTCGTACAGCAAGTGTGCCCTCAGCAGCTACCAATAGGTGGAGCCAGGCGCGAGATACAAGATGCGTGTACGCGTACGTCGGGGGTGCGGATAATTGCGAGACCGAAAATGATGAGGTTGTTTGACGGTCGCCAAACGGAAATGCGGTGATTGACACGCGGCTAGCCGGAATCTGATACAGGCGATATCGTATGTGCTCGTTCTGCCCTGATGGGTCCACTGATCCAACACATGTGTGGCAAAAACAATTGAGCCACTAACTAATTACCAAGACAATATTGGGGAATAGAATATCAATAAGGCATATTAATCGATTGATACAGGCAGTGCCTTAAAATAACCACACACGAAAAATACGTAAAAAGTCGACAATGCATACGCAGAAGTGTACAAATTTTGGACGAAGCCGTGGAAAATCGACGACGATCTGGCGAGGTTCCATAAATAAAAATAATAAACTGCACTTTGTGAAACGTGCATTGAAAGGCATCAACCTTTTCCTTCGTCGAAACCAAAACAATTAAGATTTCGATACCTTACCTACAGGCATGCAATAAAGTTTTCCCTAATTAAAAACTCAAAAAACACTAGAATCTGTCTAGAATTCAGTTTATTATTCATATTTATGGAGTCTCGCCAGATCGTCGTCGATTTTGCACGACTCTGTCCTGTGTTTGTACACTTATGATTGCTTAATGTTGGGGAAGGTGGAACAATATTTAATTTTTTAAAGTAAAACAGAAATTTGAATACAATTTATTGCCTAAACAAATTGGTGATATGAGGCGCAACTTGCATTGTTTTTATTTATGGAACAATTTGATTTTTTAAAAATATATCTTTTTGTCGAACTTTGGTTGAGAGACAAGATAGTTGTATAACAGGGTTGAAGGTTCGATTCTCGGCATGGACCCTCGTTCATTTACGGGGTATAGGTTATTTTGGGTGCCTCCTCCCAAATAGTGCAGAAGTACCACAGTGGACCCATTTTAAATTGTTTAAGGAATTAGATGATTAACTTAATTTTAAATATTAATGTATAGTTTTATTCAATATAAAATTAAAATTTTATCTTGCATAACGTGGAGCATTTATCTAAATATTGGACGTAAGTACACACATATGGCGTTCTTAAAATACCAAATGACAGAATTGGTATTTGTATAACGCGCATCACGAGAGATTACAAGTGTCAGGTGACGCTACTTAACATACAGTGGGCACAGGGTGGGGTGGAGAGAGAGTACCACTGAATACTCGTGTGTCCACTGCTGGTCAGTAATTAGACCGGACTAGCCACGCGCCACAGGATGAACTATCGATTTTCTCTGGCTCTGTTCTCTCTCACATTCGCTCTCTCTCATGAGAGAAAGCGAGAGCGGGGATTTCAGTCTTTTCGTCAATTGGACAACACAGCATTATAAAAGCTCCCTATTCGGCGCACAATGGGGGGCAATGCGCGCAAACACCAACAATTATACAGTATCACGAGCTGGAAGCTCTTACATCAGAAAGCTCTTACCCGACCCCAAATGACCGGATGCGACGTCAAACTGACGCAAAGTCAAAGCACAAAAATTAATATGTGATTTCAAGAGCTCGTTGGCCATTCGATGCCCATGAGCTTGTCAATAGCAGTACTAACCCTGCGGTTGCAGAACGGAAAATATCGAAATGCTTAAGGCAGCATGTGTTAAAACGCTAGGAGTTAAACGACGAATAATAACGTGGGTATATCTATTAACCAATTCATACATGTATGCGAGATGGGTAATACACTACACCACAGTTAGTGACGTCACTATGTTAAAACGAACAACAGTGTTTGATTGTTGCACGGTGTGATGTTCCGAACAACAGACTCGATCTGGCTATTCAAGTTTTTCATACCCGAAGACCAGTTTCAGTTTTTATATTATATTTCATCCGGCCAAAAACGAGAACCGCCATTATGGAGACCTTAAAAAATGCGACCTCGTCCAACTAGGAAAATTTAGACTTCCATTTCAGAAACATTCAATTGAAATAACTAGACCTTTCAGCAAATCTCTCCTGACTTTAGGACCGGCGCACGTTTTTCGCATGAACTCCCAAATTAGAAAGCTGACCACCACACCACACCACCACCGCATTTTATCATTGCTCCTCCGCCTTTGCACAAGTCGGTTTCGGACGAGATCGTGTTCGCGTGGTTAGAACATCAAAGGAGTGGATCTAATCCAGAGACCAGCTTTTATATCTTGGCCACGGCGAAAAATCGATGCTGATGATGCTGGAGCTCTACTCGGATGTAAACATGGGGGGGAGGGGGAGATGTGGTGATGGAGGGGGGTTAGGGGTGGCTATTGTCCGCATTTACAACAGCACATACAAGCGACTCTCCCAGCGATAAGCTCATTATTCTGCTGGAGAGCACCTTCCTCTAAGCCAGTATATCGTGGCCTATTTAGATTGTAATATGCTTTCCATCGCGGTTTGATTGATTCGCGGCCGGCTGGGTGTAACCTTTGGGCTCTGGATTGAGATGCGATAGAACGACAGACAAAAATAGGTGCCCAACAGTTTCAACCAAATAGTTACATTTTTGTAGGCGTGCCTGCTTCAATTTTTGCATTTTTTGATCGCGGGTGCTTGTTTTAAAAATTCCAATTGTGGCAGGGTGTAACACAAATAGGTGCTATGAAATAGACTTTTATTCTCGATGCTGGGCAACTGCGAGGGAATTTGCATTTTCTTGTCGAGCGTCAGACTCCGAGCGGCACACGTTTCTCGAACAGCAATTTGTTAGCGATTACGAAATCACCCCCCGGTGCGCTCGGCTCGTAACCGGCGCCGGCCAGCGCGCGCGCGCAGCGAGAGCAAATAATTGTCATATATGGCAAGAATGAGGACAAATGGTCACTGCATGCACTAAACAATAAATAAAGCTTCATGCCTCGCGGCGGTCGCCATGCAGTGCTATACGATGTACACAGTACATGTAACACACCAGAGCCCGGCAGAACCCCGCAATAGACCGACGAATGAAAGCGGAACACGCACAAGCATATAAGATCCAGTAGAACATGCCACCGAGTTACACGAGTCACGCTACTGTGCACCCGCGCGACACCATTCGGGCGCCCTTCATGTTACACTGCGACAAACACGGTATTTGTGATTAGTCACGCTGCAAATTACCAGTTCTAAAATCGACGGTGGCATGGAATAATGTGACAATTGAATTATAGGCGCTATCTACCGGAAGTGTACCACTGAGTCGCTAGTGCTTCAGAAACAGATGAGCACCATATTCCAGTGATGCAAAAATTTAACGCTTTCCATTTCGTAAAGAATGCTAAATTTTAGATAAACAAATATATTCGAATCTTACAAATATTTTTACTTTCACTATGCCACTGTATTTAACGCCCGTTTATCGAATAAGAACTACTTTCAGAAGCGGCAGAAGGCGTTGAATGTGCTCGACCAGCGGATAATTGATGCAACAGTTAGAAAGTGGCGCGCCCGGCATCACGCATTAGTTAATGCTGGCGGCGGTCAATTTGAACATCTTCTGAAATATTTAGCAATCATTTTGGTAAATATGTTTAAGTCATTTGTACCAAATTTCATAATAATCGGACTATTTGTTTGGCCGACTTATTAAAAACAATAAAAAGGATCCATAGTTCCAGGTTCCCCCTGTATATTGTATGGAAATGATACCAGATAAGTACGTGACCATCGCCTGAGCTATCGAAAAAATCGGGAACTGAGGGGTACTTGTAACATACAGATTCATAAATAACTGTTCCTTCTTCACATATAACAATGCGCGTCCAGCATCAGACCCACAATCTAAACGAACGCCAAGGATACACCATCGTACAGGGTGTTTTATTCGTGAGGCGGGAAAAGACTCCCATTTCAATGGCAGAGCAAGAGAGCCTTATTAATAAACAGCTCCCTCTTACGTTGAGTCACAATTCGACACAAAGTGGAAGGTGGTGGAGGTGGCGTTGGTGGTAAGAGCAGTTACTGTAGGTTAGAGAGCATTACCGGTAGGCACCACCTAAAGGTAACCACGAAGAAAAACACCTTGGAATATGTGTAGGTGTGTGCCAGATGCAGCACTTCCTGCAAACCGACAATCGTCATCGCTCAGCGCCCGCCCAATTCGTTCCGAGCCTTGGTCAGACTAATGAATGTCATTAAGGACTTCCTGTAAAGCGCGCGTGCCGCGTATGCGTAATGACATTTCACGTCAAGAAGGGAAATCAACACACCGAGCCAGTCCCTTGAAAACGTGTCTTTTATTAGACATTAAATGTTCTTTTTAATAAATTCAAACTAATACAAATATCAGTCATTTAGAATATATTCCCATCAATCTACTTATTTATATCGGCTTCAGAAGTTTTAAATATTTTTATATGGGATTGTTTTAGCAAGGCATACGAGCACTTCATATTGAACAAATTTATTTGAATGGATTCGAATGAAAAGCATGGTTTCCCATTTCTAAAAATATTGCTTATAATAGAATCCTGTAGTGCAGTGACTACATGGAAGGAAAATAAATATATATATATTTAGAAGAGGTCTGGTAGCACTTACGCTGATACTCTAGGTCCTGTCACTTTTCAAATTCTCATTGTGTGAATCGACTTAGGCTCGAACCCTCAAACAGACAAACAGATACGCTGTTCACTAGACAAAGCGGAAAGAAGAGAACTTCGTATCCAGAAATTAGTAAGGCACATAAATAATCCAGAGAGAGTAACACTACAGTTTCGTTTTGCTGAAGCGTTTAGCATTCGGCACGAGTGTCGCTAGTGTAGCTTTCTGCTCGTTGGAAACGAACGATGGGAAAAGGTTAAACACACGAGTCATGGCTTCTAGAATTTCTGACAAACCTATATATCAGTGACTGGGACATTGCTAGACCAAAGTGTCACGTTTTAACGGAACGATTTTAACATCTTCCTAGAATCTTGTCAGCGTAAACACGTAATCGTAAATGCTAATTTCGGCAAATACGAAAACAGGAAAAGTTTATATCCGGCGTCTCCATGTTTGCGAGACACAATTTAGTTTCACTATAACGAGAGCGAATACTAATCAGCGTATCAAGATTTTAAAACAATCATATCTGTAATACTGTGCGAATATAGAAACCGCGCCAAGCTTGGATTAAGTGCTCCGAATAAGTGCCAAAATATTGGATTATTCCATCAAACTTACGTGCCTTCTTCTACGTGCCTACACTGAGGTTTTCAAGTAAGTGCATCATATTATTTTTAGTTCGACCAATAAATAATTGCTGTGAATTCAGCGCCTTGAAGCCAATGTGGTTCATTTTCGCCAAACATAATTGAATATCACGGGCGAGATATTTTAAATATTCACTGTAGTGTTGAAATTATTTTTATTTAAAAAAGCTTTGCGGTTTCATTCGTCGTAAAGTCCGTAGCGTAAGTGAAGAACAATATGGAGTTGAATTTGGCAGCAGATTGCAATTTCCATTAATTAAAATGATATGAGCTACATGAGAAATTAGCTTTGAAGCTAACTGCTGATCGAATGAGCTCACTTCGAACACAGAAACACAATATCGGTGGCTTAATTACTTGGTAATAGAAAAGGGTAATGTGAAACCTCAATGTATCAGGCCGAATGAAAATGAACCTACGACCCTGACTAACCTTTCAGTCGTTCTGCCTTTTTCAAGTTTCTGGGTATTCAAAAATGATTACGTCGTTACTAAAACACCACGCTTAAACAATACAGTAATATTTGACTAGATCATTAGACGTTCGGCTGATCAGATGAAACTAAAAGCATCCATCAAAAATCGAAACTTGGTTGAGATCAAAGGGTTAGTATTTCCGCCTGGACGGACATAATTATAAAATTAACATATATCCAGCCCTGAATTTTAGAATGTGGATTCCTGGATTCGAACATCCGTTCATCAAGAAATTAATTTTAAAAGTAACCAACATTCGCTCGGTGCGGCTCATGGGCAAACGATCAGCGGGCCGTATGATAACATTTACCCTGCGGCTGATAGCCTGCACAAATAACATTTAATTAACATCTACCCACACCAAAATTAAAATCTATCCAACCAAGAATTTTAGAATGCGGATTCCTGGATTCGAACATCCGTTCATTAAGAACTAATTTTTCATTCGACACGGTTAACGATCAGTGGGCTGTGTGATAACATTTAACCTGCGGTTGATAAGCCGACAAACGCGTTATACTACATCGCCATCGGCGTATTCTTCAGCCAACATCGACAGCATGCATGACCTCAAAAAGGGGGTCACCGGGTCTCAGGTGGCTATATTGTCCGTAGGTTCGTCGAGCTTATTAACCGGAGCCGTACGGGCGGTGATGAGAGCGGGCATATTGCGCGTGGGTGTGCGTAATTGGTTTATCGACGCGACCGAGAAGAGTGAGTAGGCCGACAGGAGAAGAGCCAGCGACAGATAGGGTGAATGTAGAGGGGCCAGCAGGGTATGGGGGTGGGACAGGGGAAGGTGGGAGCGGGTCAAACTGGCGACGGATAGTCGCACGTACAGGATCCTGGGCTCGCGCAAAAGATAGAAGAGAGAGATAGACACGTGATGACAGATGCCGGTGCATTTCTATTAGAATAATTGGAAACCTTTCAGTTGGGAGACAGTGGGGTCGCTCAAAATTCCTTTCACAAAACTGTCGTGTTTGCGAGTGCGGAACTACATAAATCCATCCCACCCGGCGAGCGAAATTGGTGATAGCCGGGCAACAGGTCTGATGCAGGGGTTGACACGACAAGTGTTCAGTCGACTACATGAAAGTGTAACTAGGATGAAGGGCTTACATGTCAAAGTTGGGCTAGGGTTGAGCTACTCCTTTATTTAACAAACCGCATCAATTCAATTGAGCTCGTCGGGATACGCTTCCTAGAAATAATACCTTTAGATATTTTATCACAGAAAAAAATACTTCTGCTTCTCACACCGATACGAGTAGAATTTTCAGGATTTATTCTTTCAAAAATGAAAGGGAGAGCTTGCGTTCAGAGACCCTTCTTACCAAGTGTAAACACTGGGGTCTCTGAGCGATATTCAGTACCAAAATCGAACAGCAATTTTTTCATAATTGACGAAACCAGACGATTCCACGAATAGAGTTTTGAAAGCCGCCTACATCGCACAGTCATTTGCTGCGTGATCGGGCTTACACCGAATGGGTGGTGTTGGGTGTGGGGTAATGCAACAGAATAGCTCCATCCGCCTATATACAGGGAAACCAGTCAATCGAACCAGACGCCAAGGCGGATAATGTGATAGATATACCAATAAACTGACAACAAATTAACCGTGCATAAATGTAGATTGTGAGCGCGGGTATATCGGGCGGCCTGCTGAATAAAGGAGCGAGTGGAAGATTAGCGCCGGTGGCGATGGTGGAGGAGGACGGGGAGGAGATAAATATATCAGAGAGAGAGGGAGAGCGGATTACATCCGGAAGGATTAAAAGCATTTCATTTCGAAATTAATCTAGTCTCTATATGAGAGCGTCTGTGAGCCGTGTGTGGCAGAGAGATTTCAATCTAGGTATGTGTAGCGGCACACAAGAGGCTCTCTTCACACATGCACTGATGATTATGAGTTGGACCGTTGCAGCGGAAACACGGACGCTGAACTGCATCGCTCTCAACGCAAGGTGCACTGCAAGTCGTCATGTCGACAACGTTGTTACGAATTTACAAATTAACTTGGATGACTGCCAAAATTACGACTTCTTTTTAAAAATGAAAGAAAAAGAATATATCTTCGGCTCTCTTCTCTGTGAATTCAAAATATTTTAATAGAAATACCGGTATATAGTTTTGAAGTATCAGCAATGAACCACTGCGCAAACGCGATTTTTCCAAATCGACACCTTGCAAATACATTTTATTTCACAAAATCATCCTACCACACATTTTTATACCACAATTCTTCAAAAAAATATTAAAAAATTTGTGATTTCAAAAAATGTATATACCGAATGTAAAAAGATACATTTAAAGCAGGAAATGCTTTCGAATATAATGCAAATGCTTCTCAAAAAGTACATTACTCTGTCTATCTTTCGTTTTTAAATAAGACTTATTCACCAAACTTACTAGAAATATGCAATAGTAAAATGATGCCGAAACACACCGAGTCGGATGTCGAGTTAAGGACCAAGTAGTACCAGTACTGTAACTGCACAGTAACTGTAGGATTGATTACACTGCTATATCTATCTAATAGCTTTCTTGGTTCTTAACTTAGAAATATGCAATTCAAAATCGCAGTTTTTGATCGAACACAAATTCGGAAAAGTGTGTGACTCCACTAATTAAAAGGTCGCCAGTCAAAAACTAGATGCACCCTGTACAACGTACAACCATCACATCCAGGCAAGGCTAGATCCAAGTTCGAGGCGGGGTGCGCTCACGTAATCAAACTCAATTACGTGCCGCGCTTGCTACATCGCCACTCCAAAGTTGGGATGGCTGGTTCAAGGGGGCCACGAGAGTGTTGGCTCGGCAACGGTTCCCATCCCGACTCGGCAACCCACCTCCTCTTAATAACTCACTACTGCCAAACATGGAGGATTCCCTGACCCCCTTCCTTCCACAACCCACCCCCTATTATTTCGCAACGGAACAGCTGAAAAGGTATATTACGCACGCAACTAATGAAAATAATCTTTTCGCAACATGTTATGCGAGATGAAACTGGCACGTGCCCATTAGGCTGCACGTCATCTGGCAACACGGCAATGTTCCCCCGCACGGGTGTCCCGCGATCCTGGTGGACATACCATGAACTACTTGCGCGTCAATTAGTGATTACTTAAAAAAACATGGAGTTTTCATTTTTGAACTAACACAGTTAAATTGAACAGTCTATGCAAATAGTTAAATAGCAGCACTAAAATAAATTCACAAATTGCAGGGATTATTTATTTATTTTAATCAAGCGAACCGACTAAATCGCTACAAGTTCGCCATGTGTCCACCGTAATTTTTCCGTACTATTTGGGGAGCACATTTTCGCCGGTTCCCTGGGTTCACATAAATGGAACCTGGATTCGTCGTAGCACAATTCACTCATCCAGCCAACTGTTTATCAACGGGACAAACAAATTAAATTACAATGTATGACCAGCACAGACGTAAAAACGCAATCATTTATAAACCGATTACAAATCGATGAGCTACAAACACATTAGTAGAACAACGGAACTGCAGCAGTCTAATTAACACAATCGCTTAAGCAAACATACATGTCTTTGTAAATTTTTAATGAATCAAACGCATCGCAATATCGTCGCACTAGAGTGCGTCGGACCTGATATTGGTTCACTTTCCAACAACACAACTCTATATCCATACATACATGTACGGTATATTAGAGCTGGGTAAAGAAAATCGCCTAATATGAAGTCTGCGTAGCATCATCAATAGCGGGTTGACACTGGTAATGCACACATTACACACGAGCAAATTATGACGTTATTTATCGGTGGATCGCGATCGCGTCGAAAAAGATCGAAGACGAAGAACACACGCGGAGGTGAAAGGCCAGTTATACCGGCAAGTCTATCCTACTTCAGGAGTTGATAATTTGTGGAGGGGTACTGACAGATTGGCAATCTTCGGGAACTGCACCGGATCCACCGACACTTGTATCCCCCCCTTTGTGCACCAGTAGGATAAGGGAGGGAACGAGGATAGTGTGTTGTAAAACTGCTCTTACATTCGGACGCCGGAATTGAGAATACCATGTTCTGACCCATCCGGACATCACACGCCTAATTGCAGCCCCATATTTAATAAAATATTAATTTATAACCTATATTGAACATTCCTACTTGGTGCTTCAGAGCTACTCGAGAGATACATACAGGAATCGAATAAATGAGAGACTTAACTAGGAAATGAACCAAAGACGCTCGCACCACAAGTGATCTTTTCAACTTTCCACGAATCGTAATCAAATTATATCACTAAATGGTGTTGTTTACGTGAGAAGCAGCTAACCATTTGACTAGTCGTGTAAAAAATATGGCGGTTTGCGAAATTTTTTGGATTTTAATCAATGTCTCTCATCGAAAGCAATGTTCATCAGTATCGCCACTAGGTGCGTGACTGGTTTTCCTTCCAGATCGCAACGCCATCTAGCGAGCTATGGAATGAGCCTTTAAAGACAGTAAAATTCCAATGGCGTTAACGCGTGCATAATGACGCTTAACTTACTACTGCCGGAAGTACACGCCAGGAAGTGGTGTCACATCCAGGCAAGTGGGACGTGCCGAGTGTGGCAACGTTAAAGCAGTGCGATTCATCGCATAATCTACGGTTTGCAATAGTTCGTGCAAAAATGGCGCCTTGTTCTCTCTTCCTTTAAAAAGTATTTGAATCAAACTATGAACTCTTGCAGATGTTAACCCGTAACATCACTAGAAGGACGCGAAGTGCACCCCCACTATAAAAACGGAAGTAGAAAAATTCGAAAACCAGTTTCCTGTACAGCAGTCCCCCCCCTCCTCTCTTTCACCAGCCGCCCACCGGCAGCCAATCAAAAACAGTCAGTGGGGCACGTACTAGCAGCAGCTGGTGCTCCATGCCACGTAGCGTATAGGAAACGCCCAGCGACGAAGGTGCAATCATCGATCAATTCGACGGAGAGCGCGCCAGAGATGGGAAGGAAGGAAGAGCGAGAGAGGGAAAAAATAGAAACGGAAAGGAATTTGACGTCACGTGTCACGACCAATCAGCTATGAAATCGCTCTTCTTATTAACGTGCTGGTTTTATGCGGCGCTCACGATATACGGATATCGACGGCGGTGGCGCGGCTAAACACACACAGGAGATAGTTTGATTGGGGAGGGGGAGGGGGAAAGCGACGTTCGACTTCAATCTCTATAGCATTGGCCGAGCTATGAACACAACACTGTGAATTAACACCTTTACGCCCCTAATACTCCCCGTCGTAGCTCAGTGGACTGATTTACGGGGCTTCAGACCGAATCCTAATCCAGGAACGGACACTTCCGTTTATTAGATCCGATCCAGGGATACCGACGACGAAATGTGTGGCAAGAGTAGTGCCGCCTCACTTCGTTTAAAAAAAATCATAAAAGTAAATATAAAAAGTCGTTATTTATTCAAAGCGAAAGTACTTTTGCCTATATCAGTATTTATACTTCGATATATTTAGA
>JAQGBY010005969.1:0-13802 GCA_034698785.1 Mycogona germanica | reverse complement strand
GTTCTCCAACCAATAAAGAAATGTAAAGGCTGAAAAGAAATTCTCCAGTCATGATGAAAACTTAGTTTGGGAGGGAGGGGGAGCTTTGTATTGGGGGAGACGAGCAACGATTCTCCTACTCGTGCGACGGGGTCTTTCACAAAAGGAACAACGATAGGAAGGAATAAAGTGAGATCAAATATTCTTTCAGCCAAATGCTCACAAAACCATGAGCTCATACCAACTTTAAAATTTCACCGAATGAATAAGAAAAATATATTTCTCCTAATGAATAAACTTGATCGTTACTCGGAATATAACAGATTTGGGTTGAGCAGCGAATTAACATTTTAAAATAGTCGGGGAATTTATTCGTTTCTCAAGTGTTTTGAAAATTAACCAGAAACGAAGAAAAGTTGAGAGGATATGTTTACTCTGTACTATTAATTTTGTTAATTAATAAAGTATGTGTGCGTTCAAATATGGCGTTCAAATATGGTACAAAAAAAATAGACGTTCAAATATGGTTAACAATGATGCTTCGGTACCGGCACTTCCCCGATGCTTCGATGGGGAAATTAAAAAAAAACAATAGATTAAGAATTTGGTTGATTAGTGATTTGAGCTTCCGTTCGTGTAAGGGTCGCGTTAGACATTCGGCGTGGAACTCTATTTTTGGCATCAAAATATGGCTTAGGTTAATCCGAATTGTGTCGAATGGATCGATATTGCTTGTATTTATTCGCTCGCTAATCGGATTTTCCGGTTGTCAAACAATGGAACATCGACTTTGCGCGGATTACTTAAGATTTAGTAAAAAAAAAATATTCTTTTTCAAAGCTAGAAATGCGTAACCATGGGATTTAAAATCAAAGCAGACTTATAATTTTTTTCCGAGTGTCATAATATTTTGGCATGGTATTCGAATTACGAGGAATGAAATGCTCTAATTAAAAAGTTAATTGTCTGCAACCTATAAAAAAAATGAGGCCTCTTCATTTTTTGATTTTAGATATCTTGGAGCATCTTTTAAACTGTACTTCAAGCCACAGTTCGATTCGAAGATTGGTCGATATTCTTTTTCTTAAGAAGTTGTATTTTAAAATGCTCCAAGAATACTCCGTATTAAAAGTGCTGTCTGATTTTTGTTGTTAACTATGAAACTCTCACAAGACGAGTGCAAATATTAGAGTGGTGTAACTTAGATTTTTTCTCGAATTGAGAAGAAACAAGAGGTTTTAGTAGATGCGTCATCTCAGGGTTCCGTGCACCAGTCCAACATTTGCTGTCCTCTGTTGGTGGTCCTCGGTTTTGGGTTAAATGATATTTTCAGTCGACACTTTCACATGCCAAGATTCTTATTAAAAAGCAATAAAAAATATAGTTATACCACTCATGGTTTCACCGCTTCATATTTTCAACGCCTCGTTACTTTCTCTTACCGTGTGTCTTTTTTTGGATGGAAACTGGATCTTCTCGATGCAGCGGATCGGGAATTTGGACGACAGTTCCAACTGGGCCAGCGAATAGGTGACCTCTCCCAGCAGAATCTCGCGCAGAATCTTAATCTTGCAGTGATAGAGGAACATCCACAGGTGGTACTCTCGCAGATCGGAACAACTGAATCCGTTAAAAGTGAAAAAGGTCCCGTTTTCCGCGTCGAACGCCCTCTTCATCGAGCAGGCCGATGATCCCGATTGACCACCCTGATGACCCTCGACCGTCTCCGGACACACCCCTCGACCCAAGGTGCCGCCGCCGCTCGACGTGGACATAATCGACGACCTATTCTCCGTCGCCGACTTGGGGGTGGTGGGCGTGGCCTGCTTGGTTAGCTTGACCTTAATGACCAGCGAGGTGGAGGTCCGGTTACGCAGCGACACGTTGACCAATCGCGTCACCTGGACCACCAGCGAGTTGGACGGAGCCACGTGGGTCAGGCTGAACTCGATGGTGGGATGGCTACAACTGCCGGACCACTCTTCCGGTAGCATGTCTGGTGAGAGGTCGAACAGCTCCTCCGTGCTGCAGGCCTTTAGCTCGTTGGCACTTCCGTCACCGCCCACCTTCAGCAGATCCGAGTAGAGCGGAGTCTCGGAGTCCGAATTGTCCAACAGTTGTTGATCTAACGAGTTGCTCTCGTTGAGCAGAGATGGCAGACTCTGACCGCTGCGAAGGATCTTGTAGTCGTTGGGAACGGCACGAATTCGGATGGCCGGACCGGACGACGGAGATTTTAGGGCGAAGGTGGCACTGTCATCATGGCTGTTGCTCTTCTTGATGCTGGTCAGCTGGATGGGGTGCTGCGGGGAACTGCGGAACGGGGAGGAACGCGGTGTTTTTGATTTATTTCCGGTGGGGGGCGGATCGAGGGTGGTGTCCTGCAGCATGGTGTACTTGCTGCGATGAAATCGGGCGGACATGGCGAGATGGTGATTCTCGTTGGTGTTCATGGTGCTGGTCTGGGCGGGGATTACTTTGGTGAGATCCTGGCTGAGAAATGGCGAGGATGTAGTGGAGGTGGTGGAGGTGCCGCGGATGGGCGTCCACTCCAGTTCGTCCAGTAGTTGTTGGCGGGCGATCTGCAGGCGACGGCGGCGAGAGCGGAGCAGCAGGATGAGCACCACGGCGAGGGCCACGAATCCGACGGCGGCTGAAGTTACTTCAACAGAAGTCTGAATCCACCCTGTAGAATCACCAATGTCTTTGTTAGTTCTCTTTATTGGTTTAGTCAAAGGGTTACGGATGTTGTAAATTGGAGATAACATGAGATTTCCAAAAGACAAAAAATTATCTGAGTGATTGATTGGATGTTGATTAACAATTATGAATATATTTCGTTAACCATAACAATCATTGCATGTACAAAACTCTATATTTTTCAAAAATTGAATTCTTAAAATAAATGAAATCTCTGATTGATCTATACGAATACTAGTGCTGCCCCTTAAAATAGCAATCACTGTTGGCAATGTATTGCGGGAAAGTCAATATCCTTAGTGCCACTTTATTTCACAAATGTCACAAACAGTAGGGCAGTCAGTCGACTTTCGTTCTACGTAGTTAGTTATTTTCGTTCACCGATTTATAAATAGTAATTGTATTTTTTCTTTCAAAGAATATAAGTAAAAATAATTTATCCTAAAAAGAAAAAAGATAAGATGCTCAGTTTAAAAGATGAATGATGATAGGGGCTGCGTGCATACGTAATAAAATGGGAATGCGCAACCAAAGATAAGGTTATCTATGACGCTGCTGGTATCTTGAAGGTGTATTTTGACAAACGATAGTCACTTTAAACGTTAGCCTTCCCTCTCCCTATAAACCGCATGCGTCAGATGAATAAATACGTTTCTGTCGTCTCAATGACCGTTTTAGTCGACCGAAACACGCTGACGGAGGAACAAAATTGGTCCGAAATGCCGAAAGCCCTTCATTCTCTCGGATCATTTCATCTGGCCTCAATTACATATCGTAAAACTCGCAGCATTATTTTTCATTGGATCGGCGCATGACATAACCGCGACTGTTATGGAGCTTTAACGTTGCAACGTACATGACTGTTATAACTGGATAGATGGTTTCCCTATGTAGGGGCAGCGAACGATCTACTCAAAATTCAACAATTTTCGGGACATTATTTTCTCCGTCAATAACAGTTGACTGCCGCTTTTGACAGTCAGCAAACTCTAACAATATATCAGTCCTGACAACGTCAATGCCCAGGCAGTTATTTTGCATAGGCTTCATGCGAATTGATTATTCAGGATCAATAGAATATGCGAACCGTTATGCGAAAATGTAACCTAGCAATATTATAAATATACTTGAATAATCGTGCAACTTTCTCGTATAAACTACTCGTATAAGCGACCAAAAATAGACTTGGCTATAAATAACAGATATTCTTGGTCATAGCGCTTTGTAGTTGGTGTCTGGGCAATGTGTGTACATACGATCAGTTACGAGTAGTTACATGATGCAGAAGCAGTCAGCATAAACTATTTTTGAACCGAATCTAATCTTATACGTATCGTATCGGGGTCATAACCTTTCTCAACAAATAACAAACATTCTTCCACCATTGTTACGCAAACATACCGTGATTCCGTTTCTTGAACCGAGGTCTGTAGCCATTGCATCGTGCGGACGATTGTTAGAAAACGAATTTTTGATTTAAAACAAAAATATCCTGAGCGATAGAAACACATGTTCTGCAACTGAGAATAACTGTTTCTAAAATATTAAGACACTCAGGAACTTATGAATTTGTTTAGCGTTTCAGCGTTTTCCATTAGGGGTATGCACCAACACTTGAAGCGGAAATGCTCGTAGCGGAAGTGCAACGCTGCAACACTAAACACGTCACTTAGGGAGTATAAGGGGCGCTCTCCAGTACGTTTAAACTACTGCTAGGGCAATGAGGAGTTAAAGCCTCTCTCGTGGACGGCTCCCCGTCTAGGTGGGATCTTATTTTAAAAAAAAGTGTAGCCATTCCATAATTTTATTATATTATGTTATGATTATGATAATAGTTTATGTTATGAGCTCGTATATGATGGGGGGGGGCTTATACACCCGGTTTACGTCTTCAGTTTCATTTCCTAACAGTGAGGTAACTTGGTGTATTTTTTGTGAAGACGTTGAATAAACATACACAAAAAAAATATATGATAGACTCAAACTCCCGGCACGGGTGAAAATTAATTAATTGGCTACTTTATCGATTTCCCGGTGTACTGAGTGGGCAGTAAAAAAATATTTGTTATGGAGGTTCATCGTTGATTTAACATCTTAAAACCCCCCTAGGGCAGTGTGGCTGATTGGTGGTGGTTCGGAACAGTGGTTCCTGCATCTCTAACACGGATATCACGGTACATCTCGTTGTAGCCGTCAGGGGCCTGCCGGGTGCGGTCATTCATTGTGGAGGGAGGCGACGACAAGATCTCCACGGACACGGGAGAAACAACGTTACAAAGTAAGACTGACCCCAATCGAGGCGAACTTCTATTTATTACTACTTACTCCCCAACATGAATTTATGAAATGCGAGCTTACACAAAATGTAATAGGCTCTCGCCATGGTAACAAAGCAGTTTATATTTAAGATTGCCCGGAAGCAGTCTTTTGAGGTGTAAGGAGGGTGAACGCAAAATTGTTTACGACATATATGACATTTATATGCCTTTAAACTGGAACTGTGTGAATTGCACTGTCAGGAAAGGTTGAAGTGTTGGGTCGAATTTCAAAGAATTTCGAAGCTAGCGTGAGTGAGGCACAAATTGATTTAACCGAAATCATTGTACAACAAGAAAAAAATACACCAACTAGCAAACTGCGTTTCATCCCGATCAACCCCAGAATCCCAATTGACTTTCAAAACGAGGGACTTACATGTACGCTATAGCCGCGGCTTTTATCCTGTGCACTAAAACATAATTCAATATTCCGTCATTGATGCATCATAACTACGAGAATGTCAGAATTCCTTCTGTTGCAATTGCTAGTGATCGCGCAATTCACAACGAACGGAACGACCCAAATGCGGAGATCACTCAGTAGACTTGTCGCAATTAAATGTTGCGCAAAAATGACGACTAAGTGACGTAATATAAACAGAATGTTTTCAACAACGGAACACAACAACAACCGCGCTCTACAATAATTACGTAACAGACTGTTATATTTCCCTGAATATGAATTACGAAAAAAATCGTTTTCATTTACCCTCCATAGTCCGGTGAACTCCAGCCAGAAATTAGTCTGCCTGAGCCAGCATTTTACCTAAACGAAATGAGCGACCAAAAAATTATGACTAGCCTAAAAATACTCGAGATTATTATGAGAGGAAAATTAAAATTGCTATGAACTTTTAATGCTTTTAAATTAATTCGAGATAAACCGTATTTGGTTTCAAATCAGTAAATATCAATGACAATTATAATTATTCATTTAAATGCTGAATACTGTACTATGTAAATGTTTTCCTTTTTAACGACTGAAATTTGAAAACACCATTGTTTGAATGATGACATAAAGTAAATGATGAGCAATATGATAAATGGCAAAGTTGTTTAGATCAAGACACGTCGTTAATTTTATGTAAATGTTCTTACCTGAATTGAATATGGTGAGCCCTAAAACTCTTATCAGTATTCAGAAGAAACAAGCTTACGCCTTGAAGGAACAATTTGCAATTACTCGAAAGGAAACCACAGCAAGCTTGTTGACGTTCGCTCTGACAAAACAGTTTCCGGCGGTTGTAAGAGTTACCAAGGACAAAATGTGGAGCATATTTAATTTTCTTAGACCAGGCCTTTTCCTGGACCATATCCGCTGTTTATTTAGTGCGACGTGTGTAAATGTTAAAGTCGCGAACGTCACAGATTTCTTACTAGCTCAGCGTAACGCAAGAGCTAGAGTGACCCCAATGACATTCTCCATGAACCTGATGTAGACAACAGTTTGGATAACGACTGGTAATTCCCAAACAGGTGTAGAAGCGCGAAAGGAGCAAAAATTCCGCTTGTACAAATAAAATACTTGGGCTTTATTAATTAATGGTTTTTGCAAAACATCAAAAGTATACATGGCATAATTTCATTGCATCGAACCACCTACACAAATTTTATCAGACAACAGCACGTTAAATACCATGAATGCGTCAAATTCAGCAACACTCAGAACAACAAAACTGTATTATTCAATAACAACTGTTTAGTGAGTATCCGTCTTGCAAATATGTACAAATGTAAACCATTTTTTAAAAGATCTAGTGTTGTTTCCAGCTTGGTAACAATTGTTTGAAAAAGGTGAGTGGTGCAACTTGTTACTTTAGAATCGGCCTATAAAATTGAAAAATGTTCAAATATAAAATGTTCAATGAACCTGCCAAAATAGCGACTAGATGAACGTATGAATGCAGATTTTCCGAAAAAAATATAATCAACAATCTTATTATAAGAGATTCGCATCCAGTACACCATACTTAATAAAATCGTGTAACCGGGTTAAGATAAAAACGGGATAGTTAATAATAGTCGGACCAACAAATGAATTTTAATTGCAATAACAGATGCCAGATTTTAATCCTCCTAAACTTTTTAACAAAACAATTTAGTGCAAATTGGAGCGCCATTCCGAATTTCCAACAACTAACAATATTCTTATAATTGTAAGATTAAAATTTAGAATTTCAAAAAAAGGTACGAGTAGTCCCTTCGTGTTTCACCATGTAAGATGATAAATGCAATGTCATCATTCTCGTACATGTTATAATTATGTTTTCCAGCACACGTCTAGCGCGCATAGACTTTATGGCTACAAAAGATTATTAAATAAGAAATATCAATATTCATTTAAATTACAAAAACAAAAATACAAATAAATTGCAGTTGTACGCAGACATTCTTATCAACAGAAGCTGGCAAAGCAAGAAATAAAAACAAAAAAGTTAACATCCTCGCGAACAGAGTAAATAGCACCAATCTCAATTTGTCGGCAGAACTATTAAATAATAAGTTAACAAGTGATTAAATGGGAGAATATATTAAAATGATACATGAAATAAAACTGCGAGCAAATAATGATCAGACCAATATCATGCGGTCTGGACAAACTTGGACAAACCCTGTAAAGTTGGAGATTATACTCACAAAATGTAAGAACATCAAAGTGCGAAAAACGTAATTGTTCTGCATTCGTGTTAACCTTAGAACATGAAAACGGTTGGTTAAACTCTCAGAACTAAATTACGTAATCGTGGCGTCATTACAACTGTTGGATTTTCGTATTTGTACTTTCCCCAAAGAAGATCTAATAAATTGTCTCAGACAATGTCAAAATGAAGGCCTTTGGTGTATGAATGAATGAATATGAGTGTCTCGCGGAAACAAATTACATTATTTAATTACTTTTCACTTTATACCAGTCCGAGAGATGACGTTGTAATAAAGTATCACAATAACCTTTCGATTCTACTTTCCTAGCGAAATGCACAAGTTATAATCAATTTTTTGAAAGAATAATTTTTTTATGAGTGCAGTTCATCGTGGGACTATTCGTACAGTGAATTGGAAAAGCAAGGGGCGTCAGTTAAAAATAAACCAAGCCGGTGCGAAATGTATTTCGAGAAAAAAGATTTGCTGATGCTATAAAAATTATTTACAGAACTAAAAAATTTAATCATGAGTTGACGTCGTATATGTTAAACATACAACATGTACACACAAAACATAAGCATCGCATAATATTCTAAACATTAAAAAGCGTTTCACTTTTCTTCTAGTAATGGAGGCAGACCGGATGTTTAAATTTCTGAACAAAGCGGATAAAATTGTAATTATTGAAAACCAATTCCTATGATATGGAAAAAGAAAACACAAATATATGTACGGGATAGGATTAATAAAAAAAGAAATTTCTGAGTAATAAAATGTTCTCAATAATATATGCGCAAAACGTTTGTTGAATAACAAGTGAATGAATGCATCTAGAATATCAAATTATAAGATTATACAAAATACAAATATTATAAGCTTCGTTTATCTGACGAAGAGTGCTTCGCACGCAGCTTTATTGTATAAACTAATAATATAAAACTAACTATAAAGATGACTTAAAACTGTTGGAACACTTTGACAGCGAGGCAATTTCATTGGTTATACCTTGTTCAAAGTTTTACGTCAACTAAAGAAACAGTTTGAGAGTTGCATTCAATTATTTGGTTGGCAAGTGGTTAAAGTCCTGGTAAGGTAAGTCCAGTACAAATTATTTCATATCGTCTATTAATAGGTGAACTAAGATTTCGTCCAGCAAACAAAATGAATCTGGCACAAAAATAATGGCTTTAGAAAAGGAAAGTGCAATAGAATAAGATAAAGTTATGAAACCATACCATTAATTGATTCGGTGGAATCAGTTACACTTGGTTGACGTTATAAGCAAATTAAACCAGTTGTGAAAATACTGTGGTGATAGGAAACGAGACATTTTGTCTAAATATGAAAAAGTTATTAAATAAAATTTCGAAAGCTAATCCTACTTATAACAAACCAATGTCAGAAACCGTGACAAGTGATGACAGAATTCTCAGATTTAAAAGAAAATATGAAACTGCGTTCCCGTCACCGCCAATATTACAATTGCAAAACAATAAATAAACCGTTAAATTATGATCACTGTAAATTGCGTTCTAATCGCTATTTTTCTCTCTTTTTTTTGGTATAAAATAATTCGCATAATGTTAGGTGAGTGAACACATGACAATGCAAGGCACATTGTAACTTGGGCCGATGGTCGATTAGAGCCGTAACATTACTCGCGTGAAATTTTTTAAATTAGAAGAATTGCTATAATATGAAAGACTACCGCTATAAACGCACACATACATGCTTTTACTGTATATATTATATATATAAAAGATAATTGGTGTCAATAAATAACAATGGCACAAAGGAAATGGATATTACTCAAATGAAAAAAACAATCAACAAAAGCTTTCGAAATAGATGACATAAAAGCTCGGCACACTTTCGATACGCAAAGGCGCGCCACGAATACAAATAAAAATTTAAAAAAATACTTCGCGTTTGTTTGTAACAAGGCGGAGGAGTAGTGATACTGCCCACCGATCCACCGCCAGCCAACTCGCAGATCGATTCGAGCATTGGCACGGACTCTATAATCTCACGCAACGACACATCGTGACGTTGTGTGCGACTCACCAGATGATTCAAAATCCTCGCCAGAGAAATGGTTATCCCAATCTGATTTGGTACTGGGTTAACAAAGAATGCCGTTGGTAAAGAAATTCTCACGAGAAAAAATACTCGCTCTATATCCCAAAATAGGAATCTCCGACGATGTGAGTGGCTGAAAAGCACAGCCACTATCTCCTCACTTACCAAGTCAGGCCACCGATTCATCCATCTTCGGGGCTCATGAATCTGACCCGAAAACAACACGTCGATTACTACAGGTAACTTCCGTAGCTCCTCACCGGGATTCGCAGCCTCCAAAAAAGCCGACTAGCACCGAGTCACAGAGATTAGTACGAATCACAGAAATTCATCTCCAATGACGACTAGACGCGAGTCAACAGGCGCAAAGATTATAAAACAAACAATCGGTTCCTTCGATGGAACCGTTATTTCTTTTTTGGTGTCACGGTCCACCTTCCGGCGAGCGAACTTCCGGTGGGACGGGACTAGCCTGCTCGACCGGAAGGGTAACCTCCACCACAGCGGTGGACAGTACTTGGGGATGAGGAGGAGGAGGTGAAGGAGTGGGCTCTGCAGCTGGTCGAGGATTGGTGTCCGCTACCGGAGGGCACGGCGGCGTGTAGGCGGGCGGTGGTCCGATGATGGCGTCCACGGACAGAGGAGACACGCTGGCGGTGGCGATAGAATGGTCGACAACCGGCAGCGGACCGCGTGACAGCCGCGATGAGATGGGCGGCAGCGGCCGCGACGAGGACGAGGAGTTGCGTGGCGGCAACGGCGGCAGCGAGACTGTGGGCACATTCACCACCATGGACGCCAGCGTGGGCACAGCGGAGAATGTGAGGTGGGGATTCGGATCGACCTTTAACATGAAAATACAGACACATGTTAGAAGCGTGCGACTAGGTTTTGCATTAAGGTGTTTCTTTTCACCAGTGTATATGACATATTTATTCATTATTTACACACGTTCGTGTGCCAATTGCCAAAATTAAGACATTATTTAATATTTTTCATTTATTAAGAGAATCCTTAAACAGGTACTATAAATGAGAAACATATATTAGGTATCGATTAAACGCACTGAATGATTTGTCAAAGAAACTATTGTATCCTATAAGAAATTGTTCACTTATTCTGAGATATTTTTCAACTTGTCTTCGAGATAATAGTTCTCAATTCACTTTGTTTTTTAGCAAAATGTAACTGGAAACTATCTTACCTCTGAGTAGGCTGGCGGCGGGCGGTATTGGTAATCGTGGACGTAGGCGTAGAGTGGTGTGTAGCGAGTGTCGCCCATCAATCCTTCCTCGTCTTCGGCAATATCAACCGATCCGTCAACACTCTCGGCATAGGACGGTGGAACTGGGAACGTGATTGACAATGTAAACAAATTAATCAAAACAACGTCCATCAAAATATTAACAACAAAAAACAAACCAAAGGCAAATATTTATCCCTTTCACTCAGAAAAGCCAAGAAGATACACGTGCGCAGGGAGACTAACTCTCCAATGGAGAAATGGTCCAAATACCAGACAAAATTGTTTTTGCCTTTCCAATGAATGGTTTCTTCAAATTCTCTACACAAAATCTAATCAAAATTTGAAATTGCTGTAACTAGAAAAGGTTTGCAATCCCTAAATGAAATACTAAATTATTAGAGTTTACGAAAATTGAAGTGAGGGATGAGTTAAGTGATGTGAACCCAGCCAGCCTCACGTCGAACAAACTGCTACATCTGGCTACCGTTATAACTGAAAAGTTGCTTGTCTTACGAAATGTAAAATACGTTGTGATAAGTGTGATTATAAATATATTTTGAAACAGAGCTTCTAAAAATATCGGTAGATAGCGTCGGTAAAACATTCCGAAATATATTTGCTGGGTCAGTTCAACTCACGTTCCATAGGAGGTGGTGGAGTCTCGAGTTCGCGATAAGGCGGCGCTGGTATTGTATAGGTCATTCGCGCTTGCAGCAGCGTGTCAAGTTCCGGCGGTATCGAATAGCTTGGTCGAGTGCGGAAAGGCACGGTTCCGATGACTACAGGCAAATCCACCGTTAAATTGTAGCCTCCGGGGATCTGCAACGTGATCTGCGAAGATTTGAGAGAAAACGAGCAAATTCAAATTACAATGC
The DNA here is from genome assembly GCA_034698785.1 of Mycogona germanica. NCBI lineage: Eukaryota > Metazoa > Arthropoda > Diplopoda > Chordeumatida > Chordeumatidae > Mycogona > Mycogona germanica. Next base: position 1,962 of record JAQGBY010005969.1, on the reverse strand, counting down.
GTTATTCAAACAATAACATTCGTAGCACTACAATTGCCGAAATTCTGTACAAAAATTATCGCTGAATACCAGGAGCCACGATTCAATGAGTGAATAATCCAAATGCATAAAAATATTTTCGTTTTCAAAGGAATTACATTGTAATGCATTGTAACAAAGCATTGTAAATGGTCGCAATTAAACCGTAGCCGCTGGATTAGTCCAGGCTGGGGGGTGGTCGGAGTCCCCCATCTCATTAGGAGGTGGGGTGACGGGGTATGCCCACCTCTCAAAAAAAAAAAAAAAAACATATGGTGGGACAACAAAACGATGTACTTTGTTTTTGAATGCGCAGGAATTTAGACAAAGAGAGACTAATAATTTCACTTTTTTGAAAACATTAAAATTTCAAAATAGTGTAGCAACTGAAACTTGTAAAGTTTTCATTCCTCCACGACTTGGTCAAGGCACAGCAGATAATCGACTTCACTAGAGACCCAACAATTTTTGTTTCTTTTTTAAACTACAGGATCTTCTGTACCCCTCTTAATGCTTAGGCATTATGTGAGGAGCACATTTTCACCAGTACTCCTGGATCGAATAATCGAGAGCCCGCGCCGGGAATCGAACCCGGGACCACCGAACCAGTCAGTCGCAATACCAACTGAGCTACGACGTGTCGTACCATTATTTAACCTAACGGACAATTTTGAAATAATAATTGAACACGGACAAACTTATCTGTATTACATACACAAGAAAACTTCACCACAAAAAAAAAGAGCAACATTCAATCGTAACCTGGACAGAATAATCCACTCGAATGAGACAGCAGTTCAAGATGGAAGGCGACACCGCCGGAATTTTCAGGAGCTGCGCGTCCCAGTTGGCCGTGCGACCAGGCTGGATGGCAACGCCGGTGACGATGGTAAATTTGCTGCGCCGCGAGCGAGTCTTGCCGTTGGCCAGAAACGTCTGCGTCTGGTACAGGGTGGCGTGTGGAATGATTGTTCGCTTGGAGAGATTCTCGAAATCGGCTGTGATGGCAATCGACTCACCTAGAGAGTTTGGACATTGAATAGGCGATTACAACACCAACCAGGGAAAAGCCGGATAACATATTAAAAAAAAGAAAATAAAAACCAATACATGCGCAACCATTATCACTTTTTCACATACACCAACAAGTCAAACCCATCCTCTCAAGCATGCTGGATTTCTCAAACGGTCTCAAAATGGGCTAGAACGCAGTATCATTCTTAGTGAATACAATGTAGGCAAAATGGCTCAATAAATTTAAACGACTAGCGCCATTGAATGTTCAAGTCACGTTGGTAACCGCCTCGGTAATAATGACGAAGGACGACTGACTAAACTCTATAGCTTGTTGGGCTGGTTTAATTATTGAGTCAAAGGCCAAGAAATTGAAATGCAGGATTTAAAAAAAATTCAGTACTCTGCAGTCTGCTAACAGAGAAGAGCAATCCCAAGTATGTGTCATGCAACCAATAAAATTGAATTAGTTCGCTAAACATTCAAGAGGTATAATAAATTTGAAGTTGTGCCCGGGACAGCACAACTTCTAATTTATTATTTATATTCAAGACGTCCTATCGTCATTATTTTTGAATTCAAGAGATAAAATTGAGTTATAATACGTCGACATAAGAAACCTACCTGGGCAGTAACCCCGCCTATCCGATCTGGCAAACAACGAAATTGGTCCAGAAGTGCAACACCAGCAGCACAATGTGCTTTCCGATTGATTAAAAACAGGCATCTGAAGAAAGAAAAGAAAAACGTTATTCTATCAATTTCATACAAAGACGCTCAATTATTGCACAGAATTTTAGGCCAGCTGTTTAAAAAAATTAGTAAAAAATTAAAATCAATTTTGTGAAAGGACTTTTTTTTTTTTTTTTTTTTAGTTTACATCAACTGTAGTCAACCGCACTACAGGCCTTACGTCCCCCTCATAGTGCT
>JAQGBY010005968.1:0-13804 GCA_034698785.1 Mycogona germanica | reverse complement strand
GCGCCGGGAATCGAACCCGGGACCGCCGAGCCACAGCCAGTAGCAATACCGACTGGGCTACGACGAGTCGTACAACTAGTTAAGATAGTTAACAATAATTCTAATAATTTTAACAAATTTATTTCAATATTTATTGAAGTAAATTCGAATATTGACTTGCTTTGTAGCTTCGATTTGGAACGATCTTCGCTTAAATACAATTTCAAACGCCCGGATCTGATGTCTGCTTAAAACCGCTTTCGTGGAAAAGCCTTTACATCTCTATGGCTATATGTTATGTGTCCACGCAACCCAGTATTTGCCATTTGTGGAATTACTCGTTCGGTGGTTTGTTAGTTCGAGTGAGCGGTTGATAACTGTAGCGTTGTCGGGGGGCAAGAAATGGCGCACACCAATCCGGACATTCTCAGACGACGGAACTCGGGAGTTCCAATTAGTTAATCGAGCGGCCAAATGACACATCTAATGGGGAGGGGGGCACTCGACGAGCTGCGGGTGAAACTTTCGCGAACAACAAACACTCAACCATTTTTCAATCGAAAATGCGCCGACGAGATTGGCTCCATATGTACTGGTGCAACAGTAAATGCACGAACAGATTTGCTATCTATTCATTAAGTGGAATGTGTTGGTGAAAAAGAATTGATGATTTCTGTGAAGTGGATGAGGGCTGCTGATATCATTTAAACAATGTTGGATACAGAACATATGCAGAGAGACTACTTCGAAATATTGAGTGACACTTCTGATAAATTTCATACGCAATCTATTTAAGTAATAATCAATTATTGTAATGAAGACATCCATTCGAAAATAAAGTCTGGCTTCTGGAGCTGGTGGAAAAATGGAGCTGTGGATCATATCTATATATATAAAAATGAAAAGATGTTTGTTTGTATGTTCTTTATGCATTCCTAAACCATTCATCCGATCACTATGAAAATTTGGGAATTTGTTCACTACATTCCCGAGATGGTTTAGGCCAAATTTTTCACTCCTACGATCATCAGATCGCTATCAGATCCCATCAACCACGATCCTCAAATCTGGATTTCCCTGCAAGGCTTCTAGGAGTGCTCCCCCACTCTTTTTATTATTATTTGTTAAGGGGTATATCGCTTGATTTAACAGCTCAAAGCCCCCCCAGGAGGGGACCTGGTCATTTTGCCTAGCCCAGGCTTAGTATAAGCTACCCAGGTAGGGATCTTTAACGTGTACCTGACATCGTACAGGCACGGGTCCCACGGCTTTACTTCCATTCCGAAGGAAGGCGCGTTAACGAATTTCTCTCGCCCAAAAAATTTCGAAGGTGTCGGCCGGAATCGAAACCGCGATCACTGGCTTTTGAGGCGAACGCGCTACCTCTCTGCCACCGACACCTCTGCTCCCCCACTCACTCAGAGAAACCTTCAACCTTCTTCTCTCCTTTGTTCTTCTCGCTGACGTCAGTTCAGAACTCTCCTCCCCTCACAGTTTTCATTTAACACCACCAGAGCACATTTGCATGTGTCGCGGAAAAGCACGGGAAAGCACGGGAAAGCGGGAAAGCACGGAAAAGCGGCAAAGCACGGGAAAGCAGGAAAGCGGGATGCAAATGAATTCCCTGGGAAAAGGGAAAATTGTGTGTACGAGGTAGTGTGACCGAGCCATTTAACCGGAAGCCACAGCAAGGCGTGGCCCGGGTCAGCTAGTTACATAATGAATGAAAGAAAAGTCAGTCTGAGGACGAGATTGTTTTATGATCGCTCTCATTGTATCCTATTTTTGATTTTTTTTTAAATTTTCGTTGAAAATGTGGGAAATATTGCGGGATTCCACCGTCGTGCGGCGCTGCGATCGACGCCGGTGAATCGGACTTATTCTTTTAATCGCTCGTCCAGATCAGCATCGGGTTCCATCGCCGAACATGTATCCACGAAGGTGTGACTACTCTTCAACTACCGAAGTCGAGATCCAGCGAATCGTCAGCCCAGAAGAAAAAAATTATCATGTTCCTGGAAGTGTCAAAGCCAAACAGAGCCACGGAAAAAGATCGACGCGTCCGGATAAAGAAAAAAGCGCGAGCGAGGCATTTCCTCAAGATCATCGTGATTTGGGAGGACGCGCGCTCCGGTTGAAGAGGTTTATGATAGTGAATGTGACCGTTAGCCGAAAATCCCCTTCACAATACCCCGTAGCATTCTAATCTGGTATTGGGCGGTAGCGGCCAGGAAACGACTACCACAACAGGCGCCACCCCGCGATAACTGAACTTACAACAATCAGCTATTTGTAGTGCAGTGATTACGGTGAATTAAAAAAAATTGTCAAGGAGGTTCACCAGCGTCTCCACCTTGGAAACCTCCCAGTGGGTTGACCTGTTATGACAAGCCTAGGCCACACTTTTCCATGCACCTATTGGCACCATTTCAAGAATGTACGAGCATTGTGAGATAATCATGACCATCCGGTTAGGTGTCGCACTTCTTGAGGAGGATTCGTGTCGAAGAGCCATTTTCGTCTTCAGTCCAATTGAAAGACTGTGTTTGTACAGCGGGTCTGCGCATGGGATAGCTTGTAATAGGCAATGAGATTAGGAAGACTTAGAAGAAGATATAACCATTCTCATTGGATGGAGCCCCCAGTTCACAGCGGTGACAATTACACGTTTTATCGCTGGAGGGCGCTGGCGTCACGCTTGAGGCGCCACCTGTACAGGAAAATAAGTGAATGCTGTTCTGAACTCGGTCTGACACACACATGGACATCGATCTCGTTAATGACGCTCAAATATTTTACTGACAAATAATAGGATCATTTGAGGAAAGAGTCGTATTGATGACGTCACTCGTACGTTAAATTGGGATCACGTCATGCACAGGAAAAGTCAGTTACGATAAGCGTCACAAATGGGGAAAGCGGCAGTGCCGTTTTGCGTTTCGAGTCCCCCTGTATATTTCAGAAAGCATCCGCTCCGCCAAATAGTTTATTTTGTGTGAGTTTGGTGAATTGGGTAAGGTTTACGCTGTAGTTAGGTTAGGTTAAATAATTTAAATTTGATAAATTAAATAAGTTTCATATAGCAATTGTAGCGGGAAGTAAATCAGCAGCTCGGCAAAGGCGAGTTTCTCATATATGACGCTTATCGTAACTGACTTATCCTGTGCGTGACGCTTATAATAACTGACATATCCTGTGCGTGACAGCGACCCATTAAATGAGCTATTATTAAATAATTATTAAATAATTTAAGTTAGATAAATTAAATAAGTTTCATATAGCATTTGTAGCGGGAAGTAAATCCGCAGCTTGGCAAAGGCGAGTTTCTCATATATGACGCTTATCGTAACTGACTTATCCTGTGCGTGACGCTTATAATAACTGACATATCCTGTGCGTGACAGCGACCCATTAAATGAGCTATTATTAAATAATTATTAAATAATTTAAGTTAGATAAATTAAATAAGTTTCATATAGCATTTGTAGCGGGAAGTAAATCCGCAGCTTGGCAAAGGCGAGTTTCTCATATATGACGCTTATCGTAACTGACTTATCCTGTGCGTGACGCTTATCATAACTGACTTATCCTGGGCGTGACAGCGACCCATTAAATGGGCTACGCATTTGGCACACGGAAAGTGACGTCACCACGTCACAACAATCATCGACGTCGACTTATGTAAACTTGCTATCTATACTTTTTTCGTTCTGTTTCGATTCCCGGCCAACCATGATCGATCCCCAGGCTACACAGGAACATAGCAACGCCGTGTCGGATTAATTCTGACAATGAAATGGTTTGACCAACTGGTGGCGCCACACACTGGGGCGCGTTAAACCAACAGAAACGGGCCATTATGCGGCACTGTACCGGACCGCCGCTGGACCATTACGACCATATACGGTTGTTCCTGGAAAGCAGTTCTTTAATGTTGTAGAGGATTCATTCGATGAACTTTGATCGCCGTAGTTGAAAGTCGGTCTCTCGAATAATTTTATGGTCTACATGTATTTACCGGACTCACTGGTTGCGAGTGGTGTGTGTATGTGGGTGTGTATAAGCCCTTTTTTCTTCTGTTGTTTCAACGCCATTTAAGAAGTGAGTCTTCCATAGAGACCCTGCGTCTGTGTCCTAGGGTAGCCCGGTCAAGACTAACCTGGGCAGAGAAATTGCTAATTAAATGCTAAATGAAATTATAATAAATGAAACTAATTAATACAGCTCCGGAGTGTAACAACATAGCAATCTAATTACGTTGAATAAAGATGTTTTCGAAAAAGGGTTGGATATTTCAGGAATCCACTTAAGTTTTTAAAGAAATCGAATTAATTAATTATGTTAGCCTTTTTTCCGGTCGATCTTATTTACTTGCTATTTCATGATACTTGGGACATTGGGAAAAACTTGAACCAATTCTGCTTGCCGTTTCTGCAATATGAAAACTAATGTGTTTTTTCTTTCCTCTCTTTTTTTAGGTAAGGAATAGTTTTCTTTTTCTTCTTTTGTGCAAGGGAACGGGGGTAAGTGACTTTCGTAGTGCATCTTGTAGTTGTTCCTGCCGTCATTGTTGGTCTTGCGAGACAATCAACAATTCCATCGATAGTTCTCCGATCATTGATCTACTGTGACTGTAATCGATTCTCCGGGAACCTCACCAGAGGGCGCCAATAACTGTCCTGCACGCAGACCATAGACATTCAATTTCCCTCCTTCGACTGACTTCTTACGGGACTTAGTTTTAATGTAATAAAAGAGGGGATCTTGGTCCATCTGTACTGGTAAGCAAAACCTCCTCCTCCTACTCTTCTATGACGCTCTGTCCACTCAAAATAAATCATTTACAAACCAGTGCATTCCTGTTGTCACTGAACCTAATTGGCAAACCCGATTGGACGCCCGCGAGGGATTTCGCCACACGTAGATTGCACTGGGATCAAACCCGCCAAACCCGCCAACATCAATACACATTTTTCAAAAGGGATCAAATCGGACTAACCGTGTTGCTCATGGATGTCCGACCAATCAACTGCGATTTACGAGGTCGCGTCTCATTGGGCAAATGAGGTCTTATATATCGTGAGGGGTGTAGAGACGCCATCCTCGTGATAAACTGATGACACCTTGTCTTTGATATCACATAATTTAATAGCGTCGACCAAGTTTACCAGTGTTGGATCGGAAGCGGAGGCGGGCTTTTTCTCGGGAATGGAGGAACGTCCCCCCGGTCCATTTTTTTGAGGAACTGGAACGATTTTGATGCGTTCCATTTTTTTTAAAGCTTGCGATTAGTGCATTTTTATAAGCGGGTCACCCACACGTTTCTATAGCGTTGGGATGTTTGGAATAGAGGAACTAATGATCCTATGTATGGATACTTTTGGGACAACCTGTAGGATTCCGACATGTAGGACACCTTTATGGTACGGAACAGAAACGCGTTCCTTATCAAAAGGACGTCTCGTCGTGGCGCAGTTGGTTTAGCGACGGACTGTGGTTCGGCGGTCCCGGGTTCGATTCCCGGCGCAGGCTCTCGATTATTCTGGATCCCGGGGTACTGGTGAAAATGTGCCTCTCACAAAGTGCTTAAGCACTGAGAGGGGTACAGAAACTCCTGTTGTGATATATACTTCAGTGGAAAAAAAATAAAAAATAATAAAAACAAACTTACACAACACGTATTAAAGTTTACCAATGTTTTCAAACGCTTTTATTAGTATCCGGAGGAGAAAAAACCATTTGAGACTCTTGATTCTCATTGCAGACGAAGTCGATTGATTTGCCTGAGCAAATGCTGCGAATTCACACTAATTTTCCTTGAACTTTGGAAACGTCGCTTTTAGTCGAGTCCCTACAGCAAATAATCCCATTTTTCTACCATTTAAAGAACTGCATCAGCGACCTAATACAAACTTGAGGATACCTCAATAGAACAATGTAATCCACAGTCATGCTATCTGATGTTCACCACATTTAGAAGAAAAGAGCGTCCCATTGAAAGCAATATATTCGAGTATTTTCTAAGAACTGTACATGTGTGGGAACGGTTTTTGCAAGTTGTCTTATAGACCAACATTACTCAGAGATTAGATTGCATCAAATAATACTGTTGCGAATGTGAAAAAGACATTCGCATCTGATATACAGCAAAGCTACCGGTAGTCCAAAAATGGCAACTCGATTAACGAACGAAATCAGTGTACACAGGGTGGTCCGATAAAATAGACACCAAAATATCTTCTTCGTGATCTTCGGTGATCGAATTTCTCGTTTAAATGCTCGTAAAAGAACGATGCCGTTTAACTACTGATTAGGCGGATAGCATATCCGCACTCAAGTTACCTAAGTAAATTACGAACAAAGCAGATTAGCATGGCTTATCAATTACAATACCTGTCAGAGTCAATTTATTCTAATTGCTTTGCTGCGCATGTACAGTATATAAATGCTATGCGCCAAAACGGAAAAGGCGTTGTTAGCTACATTTGTACAATCTACAGTATAACAACTGTTTCTAAAGGTATAATGATAAGGTGGTTAAATCTTAAACTGTGATATCAACATAGGTTGAGAAATTGCATGCCTTCTTTTATAGAATTTCCAATGAAATGTAGCTCTTTGCCTAGCTGCCTGGATCTGGATCATGAATAACCAATATGTTTTATTGATTCGAATCCTTATATAATATGCATATCGTGCGTTGGATTTAGCGGATTGAATTACCTCTGCAACGGTTAGTCTATACTCTTGTATATTATAATCCTAAGTTCTAAACTGTCTGTTTCTACATTTACTTACGAATGACTTGACGTAATTGAATTAAATTTGAGCTTAGTGAGTTCTTCAAATTTGTAATCGAACGCAAGTTATTTCAGATATCAATTTATCGTATCTCTCGATACATTTTTTAAAAGCACACCGCCAGAAAATTCAAATATGGTAAATTGATGTTAGAATGTCCATGGTGCAGGGAGTTTTTTATGGCGAAATAACTATTTATAGCTCATACAAGATTTTTCTTATTATATTCTTTTTGTTGGTTTTCTTTCAACATTTTTTAGACTGAAATTATATTTCCCCGCACTTTTCGATTGCGCCACGTCAGTTTTGATCGATTATAGGGCCCATGAATAACAATAAAAATAAAAAAGTAATCTGTCGTGCCGGGAGCTTTTCTTCCCTTTTTTCAGAACTCACGTATTATTAAAAATATAAAGAGTTTTCTGGTAAATGAAAAATGTTTCTAAAGTTCATCTTTCATCGCTGATACAGACAGTGGATGAATATTAACGTGAAGACAATGAGTCCGAAGGAGAATGTTGGGCTCATCTGACTTTTATTTTTTTAATGTGACGCCCTGATTCTACAGTCAACACTTAAGAAACTAAGGAAAAGCTTAGGGAAGAATAGTTCAGCGCCAGGAAGCGGAAATGAACTTATTCAACAATTCCTGGCAAGAAGATTACACCATCTTGCTGCCATCTTGTAGTTAGCTAAAAACGACTGATGTACATGACATCGCTGCCGATGAACACAATCTAGATATTAAAAAATTCCAAAACATATTTAATTATGATTTTGTGCCGAGCGATCCGAATAAGTTTGAATAAAATGGGCCGATCACAATTGTGAATTTTCTTACAATAAATATTGTGGGCTGTTGTCAGAAGCAACTTTTCTCGAAGAGAAAAATCTAACCTACAATATAATCCAGTGTATTATTTCATGATCCTAACGATACTCGATTATTCTTAATGTATTTTTAAAATACTGCCTGCAAATTCGAATCTTAAATGTGTTGATACCAACTTTGGATTGATTTAGCGCAAACTAGATTGCTTCTAAGTTGGTCTGCCGGAAATTTCAAGTTAAATGATAACTTCAGTGATGACTTCGTGCTGGTTAAGCAAATTATACACAGATAGGCCGACTTTTATTAGTCAACATGTTCATAAAGAGAACGTAAACTTCTTTCAGCACTTGGCTCGCGAAATGGTTAAGAAGATGGATGCAGATCTAATTATTTTCGCATGCAAGCGTTCTCTCTATCTCTCTCTCTCTGCACAATGTTTACATAAAATCTAAATAGCGTTCTTAAATTCCAGGGCCATTTTTTCTTCTATCCTGTTATCCGGAGTTAAGTGTGTTTTGGCTTACTCGGATGTTATCCAACATCCTACTGAGAACCCCCGTCCACAATAATGTGACGATTAAGATTTGGCGTCACAATATTGGGGGTGGAAAAACATCACAAAATTCGCTGAGCATTTTGTGGAATTAAAGTGCAACTTAAAATTGGTGTAAGAATTTCAGGGATGAAAACGCGTCACATTCCCAGTGAATTTTGACATTTTGTATTTAGAATGACAAGATAATTTCAATCTATCAAAAATCTTACGGTGCTTCGATGACCGATTTAGAGACGAGCCCAGAATTTTTTTATTTGTAAACAGTTGGTCTCTCTACACTAGATCAGTTGGGAAGACGTTTCATCTTTGATTGATAACCAGGAAAATAGGTCAATCTTGGAATGTGCTTTGTGGCGGGTCTCAGGCGGAAGCCTAGTTAGGGCTAAAAAAACTTAATTTTATTACTTCTATAGGCGATGGAATGTTTTTGTGGTTCTTTTTTCACTCATCTACCCTTCCCCCTTTCCCACACACATACACACATTCGTCGCCGGAACATGACTTCCCGAGTAGAATCGATCCAATTTAAGGCATCCACTTCCATTGGTAAACAGTTTTAAGTCGCCTATTACCATTTTATTAGCACTTGGCTCGACGCCATTCACCAGAAATAAGCGTTTTTTAGGGTCGGAGCGAAGTCAATTTTTTTCTGACTGCGCTCTCTCTCTCTTTCCCTCAGAATTTGCATAAACAAGATGAATGGAGGAAGGTCTCCACGCGCTAGCTGTACATGTACAGCATCGTCTAAATAGCTAATGAGCGCTTTATTGGCGTTTCAAATTTTGGGCGTCGAAAAATGGTCGGTTGGCGTTGGGGTGGTGAGGGGTTCGGTCGTTGGCACGGGTGAAATTTAATTTTTCGTTAAAGGGGAGCTGCCGGGAAATTCCGAAACTCCAATTTTGTTTATTTTGTTACGCGCTCGTTGGAATTTGAATATGACTGTGTCCTCTTCAGCTGGAACGTTTCTGGAGCGCTTCCTGAGCGTTAGTTTTCTGCCAGGTGCCCACCAAAGACGAAATCTGGTTGCCGTCTTCCGTTTTTGCCGGAAGTCCGCCATACTTTGTATCCTAAGGAGAGCTGCTTCTAGGTGAAGTGACGCTCTAAGTTCCTCGCAAGATCGCAAAAATCTAACAAGAAGAAGCGAATAAAACCTACGTTTCCAGGACTTAATGTTAACGAATAGGACTCCAGTAATCCAAACCTCCTACCCTCCTTGGTAAATTAATAATTCAAATTCAATTTTCTACCCGAGTCTTAAGTGGTCAAGATAGATGATGCTGTTCTGATGTTAGTGTTCCATATGTAATCTGAAGATGTTTGCTCAACTCGACCTATGTAGGGGGTTGTTTCATGTTTGTTGACCGATTTTTTAAATGCTTTATTAGCTCGTAGACAATTTTAGGTTTTAAATTTTTTTTCATCAACATTCAAAAACAAAATGGCGCCAAAAGTAGATTGTTGGTTCCAGGGCTACATGAATGCTCTTTCCGAAGAAAGAAATGGCTATTCTGAGATAATTAGGTGTAAAGAAAAACGAACGACTGTTTCCAAGTCAACAACTTATCGTATTTTAAAAAAACAACTGCTGTATATCAAAACAGGAAAATTCTGTACCCCCTCTCAGTGCTTAGGCACAATGTGAGATTCATATTTTCACCAGTACCCCGGGCTCGAATAATCTAGAGCCCGCGCCAGGAATCGAACCCGGGACCGCCGAACCACAGTCAGTCGCTTAACCAACTGCGCTACGACGAGTCGTACGATTTACAGCTTGAAAAGAGGCACAAGGCCCTTTACTTTGGATGGCCTATGGAAAGTGTGCCAGGAGGAGTGAGCCAACATTGACCATCATGCGCTTCAACGCGCACTTCTACATTGGAAACTTCGCTGCAGGGCGATTGTATACAGCTTTTTAGAAATTGGTCAAGAAACATGAAACAACTCTCTGTATGATCCCAAATTCAAGTTTGTAATCATTAAAAAACATATAAAATAAAATGGAAGTTGTGCCCGGAACAGCGCCGGACGAGAAAAGACGAACAAGAGTTGGCGAGCGAGAGTCCCGGACCCAACTTTCATTTTATTTTACTTTATGAAGACGTCCTATATCAAAAACATTTTCTAATTTGCCAAAGAATACTGGCTTCTTTCTGGTCTCATTACACCCACTCGAAGATGACGAACTTTATAATCTAACTGGTGTCCCATGCCGACTCATGCCGATTTGAGTTGCCAAAGAAGATTTCCTTTGTTGAAGGCACATTCTTCCGCCAAATTCCCAGTTCAAATAAAGTATCGGGCAATCATCATAGTGGTCGTAATGTCGTTTTATTGTCTTCTCCTATCGGCATTATTAGCGTCAATCGAATAAAGAATCATCTTCTGTTATTTGTATGAATTATCTGGAAGTGTATTTGTCGTTGGATATGATGCTCCGAAGCGCAGGGACGATTTTTCGTTCGATCCAATGTTCTTTCCGCTTATAATTGTCGATTCTACGACAATTGCGTTTGTCTTAATAGGCCAGCAGAAAACCTTCACCAAATCAGAACTTAGAAATACACTTAATGCGGTCCTCCGATTTCGTCGAGTTCAGGGATGTCTATTTTTTTTCTTTTTTCTGCCAATCAACTGTAGTCAACCGCACTACAGGCGATATGTCCCCCCTCATGGTGCTTACGCACTGTGCGAGGGGGAACGACCAGTACCCAGTATTTCGTAGATTGAATCTTGAATTTCCATTATTGACGTCAAGGAATTCGCCGTTGAGCTAAAATTAGGTAATATTTATGTTGTAGCACCAATGGAAACAAACAAAATATTTAAAAAAGCTTTAGAAAAATATAAAAAATCAATTTCTGAGAATCTAATACTATGAAAGTTGGTTCTTGCTGTCTGCTAGAAGATAGCTCAACAACGACGTAACGTAGCGCCTCGAAATTTACACTGGTTGTAGTACCGCGGTTAATGCAACGCATATTTCAGATATTTATTTTGTTACAACAAAAATAGTACTACGTCTGTGGGCAAGTTATCATACCGAGCAAGTGGTGGTTTCATGGTTCGTTGGGAGGGGGGAGGTGTAAGTAACGACGAGTGTCGCCATCTACTGGCAGTTAGGAATCACTGAAAGGCGGGAGGTTTGAATGAGATTGCAGTGAGGGAGTGAAACTTTCGACGTCACAAAACAAAAATGATCGTGAACTACCAAAAACCATGATGTTGCCTGATAATCGTGAACAATTCGTTAATGAACTATCGATAGTTACGGACAATTCGAATAATTGCGCGTATCACAACTTACCGTATTATGATGGCGATGTCGGGTCCGTTGGCCTAATTGATTAAAACAAATCGATTGTTCAAATATATACTGTTCAAATTCGATTGGTGAAAATCAAATGTTCAAATTGTTGAAAATCAACTATTGAAGTTTAATTGTTGAAAATGAATTCTTAAAAACGAATTGTTCCATGCTAATTTTTGAAACCAGTTCAGCTGATGACACAGGATTTGAAACCAAATTTTCCTACCACGAATTCGTTGTTTTCCAATAGAGATCCCATTGCGATGGTGTTGACATCGTTTTCCAATTGACTCAGCGCCCATAAACCGCTCGACTCTCTCTCGCTTTCCCTCCACATACAAACAAACTGCTAAACGGGTAATCACCATTAGCGCGAACATAGATGTCAACACCATAAATTTGTTTTCTAGAAGCAATTTCGTCCGATAGCCAACTCACTTGGAACGACATGAGAAGGCGATTTCGTCTCGGATAAAGTCGATACTTTACTACTACTACTAAGACGGTCTTCCGTCAACTCCAGAAGGTTCGCTAAATTTTGATTGGTCTCGGCCATTCGAATGAAGCATGCCAATTAATTTAATACGTGAGATTGTATATTGTCATTTACTAAATATTTCAACACAATCTTTACCCAACTACTTTCAAACAGAACATTTCGAAAACTTCAAGAGAATAAATAAATATTTAAAAAAATATATATTTATAAAAATTATGGCTATTCCTAATTAAAAATTGGGGTTTTAACAAGGTTTGATGAACAAGTGAATTTTTACGAGGAGTTTCTACGAATAATTTGACAATTTTGATTTCGAACAATGCAGCTAAGCCTATTTATTTTCTGAAATTGAAATATAAGCTCCTGAACAATATTTCCCCCTTATTTATTCTCTGTGTGGGTTCTTCCAATTTTTGACAACATGAATAGTCTTGTTTAAACAAATGTTCCAGGTGGCCCACATTGTAGAGTTTGCACACGGAATAGAAAGAAGTACTAAATTACCTTTTCATGAATTATTCGGTGCACCATCAGACCATCTTCGTGCCATCAAGACTGCCTGCTCAAATCGATAAAATCGATTCTGTGGCCCCTGTAATTCTGTGAAATCCAATAAAGTTGACAAGTGAATTGAAGCTCTATGGCAGTGGCCCGTAAAAACGTTATTTCAGAACCGAAATAGAAGACATAATTGAGAAGAAAAAAAAACCCACCTCGAAATCCAAATATTTTTTCACCATCCACCACCTTATTACGTATTCACAAAACAATCGCTCCAGTGAGGCTTGCTTGCAGGCGATACATTTTTATTTTACTACAATTCCATCTTGTTTTATTGGTTCAATTCGTGGAATAGAAATTACCATTTCCCGACGACCCCTCGCTCTTAAACCGGGGGCAGACCGCTTTCGAAAATATTCAGATCTTTTATAAATAAGGACCTGTAATCTGGCGACCTCCCGGGGGGTGTTATTTCAACAGCCATACTCGTAAGCCTGACACAAATTAAAAAGACATGTGCGGTTTATGTATACACGTATAAAATCAGCTGGGACTGGCGTCGTTCTACCGCAGGCCCCCGACGACTATCCGTTGATCACGGTGGATTTTCTAACGAGAAAATCCACACGTCCCTAATTACACATAAAAAGGTAGGCCCAACGCGTCGACAAGCATTTTACGGCCATTTGTTTTCTGTCACACAGTGTGAGGGGGCGCCCCCAATGCTGCCGGAGAGATCTCTCACTCATGGTGGCGCCTAAGTCGATCTCTTTATTATCTTGGCCAACGCACACGAGCTTCACTACACTCTCAACTCCCGAATAATAAAAAAATAATATATATATATAATGCTGTCGGATTCACTGAGGGACTGCAGGGTTGCGTATCCTTTGAACGGGGAGAGCATTGAGCTCTTGCCCACGACACGGATTCATGAATTTGAAAGTTTAAACCATTCGAATAACTCTATTTATTGGATGCCCATTGCCCAAAGATAAGCGTTAGAATTTTTTAATTTCTTCTGAGGCCAAATGTCTCCACTTAGTCCGGTATAATAAAACTGGAATAGCACAATACCCTTTATTTCTAAATACTTGCGGAAGCGTGACTTTCAGTAGTCCCAATGTTCAGAATCATCTTTGCTTTTGTGACGTCATTAGCCACACTCCCACCTCTCGGATCTCAGTCCCCCCCATGCACCAAATAGTCACCACATCTTTTATTATTATTATTATTATTTGTTAAGGGGTACACCGCTTGATTTAACCGCTCAAAGCCCCCCAGGAGGCGACCTGGTAATTTTGCCTAGCCCAGGCTTAGTATAAGCTA
>JAQGBY010005967.1:0-13804 GCA_034698785.1 Mycogona germanica | reverse complement strand
ACATTTAACCAGCGGTTTGCACTATCTGGCGGTCAACTTTACTCAGGGATAGTGTATGTTGGTGCATACGGACATAAATCTATTGAAGGCGGTTGTGGCTCTGGTAGGAGTTTAACTGAAGGTCTGATCCTTTGTGAAGCACAGCGTCACAATTTGCGCTCGTAATTATATCATAACATTTGTTACCATTTGAAGGCGATTTGAAACAATTAGTGTAAATTGGACTAGGAGCACAAATTCAAAATTGCAAGTGATATGGTGCTGCCATCAAAATTATATACGCATCCAAAGTCGTTCCAAATGTTAATGCGTCACCGTTATATTGTTATTTCGGCTATGAGCTCCAATGGCTCTCGGAAGAAATGGTCGACCATTATATAGGAAAGGACATTATGCTGGGTAAAATTGAGGGCAGCAGAAAAAGAGGACGACCATGCATCATGTGGGTGAATGGTTAGAGAGATCTCGCACAGTGCCTAAGCACCATGAGGGGACGTAACGCCTGTAGTGATGTTGACTACAGTTGATTGGAACAAAAAAAATAACGGGTTGGCAGTATTTACATATGTATACCGAATTTCATTAAAATACACGCAGCCGACAATTTTGTTTTAGAAAATAGTTCTGGATACTTATTGGACACCGGTACTTGTGCTAATTTAATTACATATTTAAATTTTATTAAACAAAGCAAATTAAAAAGTGTTTTGCTTGTTCAGAATTGCCTTGTCTATAAATGTCAGTGGCCACAAATCTCACCAGGCTTTCCAAAGTCAAACCTTTGCTGCTCGTTATTATTGATCACGCTCCTGCTGTATGCTACTTATTTTTTAGATTGTCTAATGTAAAAATGGTGTACGTACGTAGCGCATCAATTTTCTAGGTTTTAACGATAAAGTTGGTTTTAATAAAGTGCGTATCGGCTTACGCACTTGAAAGGTATTTGGTCTTGGGTCAGCCGGCTCAACAACCGACCGCGAATTTCCACTTCACGGCCTGTGACGTTCAATTAATAACGGGCTATTTGCTTTAGTGTTTGTTGATCCAATTTCTTGACAAGAGCTCGTATAAAAACAGCTATACCTACGATTGCAATTACAAATACACCTTCGCATATTAGAAAAAATTGCATTTTACTCGGCTTCTAAGTACACAGCACACGAAATTATTTTACGGAAATGACACGAGCTATTTCAAATTAGATCAATTATCTCCAGCTTTAAGGCAATTGTATTTTTAAGGTATAACGGCCATTTGAAACTTTTCTTGAATGTTTTTTCAGTATAGCTCATGTGTTAATACTATTGAATTTTGGAATATATGTATAATATTATTATAGTCAATTTTATTTTAGATTTTATTTTATGATATATATTTTTTATACAAATCATTGGTGCCCACCGTTGTCAATTTAACCGGTGGTTATAATGATATTTCTGTGCACGTCACATATTGCCTCATTCTGCTAACGACCGAACAAACCATACAATCCCATTTTTATCAGATCATATTATGTTTTACGGGCAGTTCAATGTACACTGATGTTACGCAATCTGAAAGTGGTGTTGGGCGTGTCGAGCTGTTATTCCCGTGATCGCGGGTTCGATTCCCGACCGAGACCTCGGAATTTTTCTGGCGAGAGAAATTCCTACGCACGCCCTTCTTCAGAATGGAAGTAAAGCCGTGTGACCCTTGCCTGTACGATTTCAGGTACACATTAAAGATCATTACCTAGTAAGGTAAGATACAAAAAATTCGAATCATGACTCGTCGAAGCGCAGTTGGTTAAGCGACGGACTGTGGTTCGACGGTCTCGGGTTCGGTTCCCGGCGTGGGCTCTCGATTATTCGATCCCGGGGTACTGGTGAAAATGTGCCTCTCACATAGTGCCTAAGCACTGAGAGGGGAACAGAATCTTCCTGTTGTGATATACACTTCAGTAAATTAAAAAAAAAAATTCAGACAATCTAAAGTCATTGTGAAGTCATGCCTTTTAAGATTCTAGTGTTGTTTCAATATGTTAAGTAAGACTTTTCGTCATTCCCATCAACGTGACATGCAAGCATAACAAAATTAGACTTTTATTTACAAACATTTGAAGAGTTCTTTGTGTACATTTTACCTTTATTTTACTCATGTGCACAGTACATATGCTCTTCATTTCAAATGGAAATAAGAGGTCAAATGGAGATTTAATGTTATTCATACGTAAATGAATGTTTTTATTTTTCAAAACAAGAAATGTGCGTTGCTTCTCTAATTGTTAATATTAGAGACATGAATTATCATTACATGATCCTTATAATAAATATAAAAAATATAATTTAAATGATTGCTCACAAACCAGAAATAAATAACATATTCACAATATTTTTAACAATATATGTTTGTATACTCTGTATTGACAATTAAAACTAGACTACTGTTTCTACTTCATGAATAAACTAATATTTCTTTAAAATTGACCCCAGTCACATTATATTAGTATATTGGTCTACTGTATATTAATTACATGCACAGTACGTGTGTTCAATAAAAATGAAAGTGGATTCAAATTTTAAAATCGCAATATTAAAACGCTCATCAAATGGAATAAAAATTTAGCATACACTGTGCTTACGATTGCTTTCTCTTGTAATTGCAATCGCGCAAGTAATATATCAGACCTGTGCTTTTTAAATTATTATTAAAAACATTATTTGTTACTATTTAATTTATTTTTTAATTTAACTGTAGTGACCGAATATATACGGATTCTGTAATAAGGTTAATCTGTATTAAACAGAACTACAAGAGATTCTGTACCATTATTCGGGGCTTCATCAGCGTACGAGATGCACTTTTTCAATATTTTCCCGATATCAAGGGCACCTGCAGGAAATCGAAACCAGGATCGTCATACCAGAAATATGTCATGCAGTCTACTAATTGGCCTAGAGGAGGTCGTACAGCCCTTTTGTTTATCATTGCTTACTAAATACGCTCCAATGTTGTTTGCTCTGTTTTTAGGTAGCTAGATAGTACATGCTACTGATTCCATTGTCTCCTAATGTAAAGCTCCTCCAGCAATCTATTGGACCTTAAGTTTTTTATTTTTTCAGATCAGTTCATAGGATGGATCAGCGTTAAAGAGAAAATAATCTGAATATGGTAATTATGGAATACGTGCCCGCAGAAGTTCTCAGGACATGTACTTTAGCAACCGATCATAAGAACGACCCTTGTGGTTTTGGCTCATGTTGATAGTACGGTTTGTCCTGACAAACCACTTCACAACATTAAAATTAAAAATTTTAAATCTCACTCGATTTTTTTACCCATAAAACTTGCAATCATAAGGGTGACTTTGGCGGTGTAAACCTCATAAAAATACCACGAGAAAAGACATAAGTAAGAG
The DNA here is from genome assembly GCA_034698785.1 of Mycogona germanica. NCBI lineage: Eukaryota > Metazoa > Arthropoda > Diplopoda > Chordeumatida > Chordeumatidae > Mycogona > Mycogona germanica. The sequence continues at coordinate 10,407 of JAQGBY010005967.1, read as the reverse complement.
ATGTAAATTGCAAAGGCAACCTTGATCTCTGTGTAGCTGACTGAGCAATGGATTCCTTGTTGTTTTACTTGGTAGACATAGTAATTGGCGTAACAACCAATGGCCATTTGCGATAGTTGGATGATGGTGAGTGTCATAGATACTAGTAGTGGGACACGAATGGTGAGTGCTTTCAGGGAATAGTAGAGATACATGAGGGCATGAACTATGGCATTGATCACGGCGAACAAAAGTCCAGTGGAGGACATGCTGGCGTACAGGTACCAAGTGAAGACCAGAACTGTGCTGTGGTGGTACCAGTGCAGGAAGTAGAGTTGCTGTTTTCTAAGCACTATGAAGGCAGTATCGAGAAGTTCTGGAACTTTTAAAAACACGAATATCATTCCCCAGAATGCGCTAACCTTTGTGCATCCATATGGACAGTCGAGGCATATCATATCATGGAATCCACCCTGGTACATGAAAATCAGTTCGGGTAATATTCTCACTAATCCGGTAACATACAGTGTAGTCAGGAAAACATTCCAGACAAACAAAAGACCACGCAGATTATACTTTGGCCGATTTTGCATGAACCGTGTGCCAAAATAAATTGACCCTAGGTAGACTGGCACTAGCACCAGGGTCAGAGACCAATATCTGTTCATCCACGCGTTGATCTCCATCATGGTATGCTTCCCCTCAAATGAGAAGCTGTACGTGTGAATGTGGTCGATGGGTAAAAGGTTCCTGGAATAGTTGACTTTCATCTTGATTAGTCCGAAAGATACCAATGAAAATTTCTATCACAATTATGGTAAGGACAAATGACCTGTTAGAAGAAAAGAAAAATACAATAAAATAAACCTTATTTGACTTGTGTGTAAGAAAAATATAATTCGTTTGTCAATTACATGTATCAAAGTGTATTTGTATATTAAAAGAATTTTTAATCTTAGCAACAGACTCCTGTAGAAAAATATTTTATACATCGTTTAACCGCTGGTGCCTTCCTTACGGCGCCAGGTGTTAAGGATAACCCTCAACGAGTTATACCTGTACTGTGTATGTCTTCAATGTGCCTCACTTTCATTCGTAAACCTATTCAGGCAACATTGCATCACTACTGCTTTTTTTAAAGAAATTACAAACAGACGTAAAAACTGAAGTTGATCGAAAAGCAACGCAAATCGTTTTCACTGGTATATAATAAGCGGGACAATATAAAAAAGGTTCACTTTTTCATCTGAACTCATTTTGTTTTGAGCACATCGTCAGCTTTCTCTACCCCCTCCCCCTCCTTCTCCCTTCAAAAATCATTTTACAATTTTTTTTGTGTATACTTGGACTCTTTTTTTTTATAGAACATGTAACCTACATAGTCTAGCGCAATCTAACCGGATTTATTTTCCCCCTCCAAGCTATATTTTTGTCTGCGTGAAGGTGAATTCGGACGTTGAAACTGGTTTGCAACATGGCCGACAAGTGGTTTTTAGAATTGTTGTTGCTGCCCCTGGCGCTTTCGGGAGGAACCTCCCGGCGTTGCTGACTCTGACGCGCGCGTTCGGCTTCGATTACGTGATTTCCATAGCTGGTGTTGTAATCGCCCCACTGGCATTCGCACCTAGATGGATGAATTTGATTGCACTCTACTGACATGGTAGGGTAGCTACACGTACTTTAATGTCTCGGGAGCTCGATCACTAATAGCTCCATTTCACTTTAATCTAGAAATTTTGGCCCGGCTCATTTAGCCTATCCAGTAAATGCGATTCTAATGTTATCGTGGACCACGCTGAACATTTTAAACTGACGTTTGTGTTTGACAAGAAATTGCATTTCTATGGAGCAAAACCTGAAATGATCTTTTGAGCAAATGAGTTGAGTAAGTGTGTTACAAAAGCCGTAAATTTCTGTTTTTAGGACGTGCAAACCGTACAGTGATTGCTTTGTACACCTAATCTCTGAGCTCACCTAATCGATTGAATTAGTCGATTCAACCGATCGCTGGATCCAGATTTGTCTTAAGAAGCTCTATCTTCAGAAACTGTGATACTTCAGAAACATGGATATTTTGTAAGAGTAGATAGATCTTTCAAAATATCGGATCTCCAAGGTTCTACCCATTCTGAGTGCGACTTCATGTGGTGTTAAACTATTGATAATTCGACATAATTTTAAGATCATATGCATTAAATTTGGTTTTGCGCCGCTCCGGAATTAATTCAATTGTGAAGTCTATAATTTTTTTCAAATTTTCTCCTCGCCCTTACAATTTCATGGGGATATAAAAAAAGAACAAAAAATATGCTTCTAAAATATGCCTCAGTATTTCGAGAGATTATTTAATGTAAAAAACATGGTTTAAAAACAAAAGTTAAGGTTTATAATTTAACAAAACATACGCAAGCATGTTTTGAAATATACAGTAATTCAAATAAGTTCTAAAGAACGAGTATTGAGCAAAATACTCATCGATGTGGTTCCTTTCGAATATATGATTTCTGACTTTAAAAGCCACTTTGGTTGTTTTTTTCGTATGTTATTTTAATAGTGAAATTCCTTGTGTCCAATTCTTTTTAGTTTCCAGACTGTTGTCCGAGGCGATTCTGCTTGGTGATTAGGCGATATGCGATGGTTACATTTTCACCATTACCCCAGAATCCAATAATCGAGAGCCCGCGCCTGGAATCGAACCCAGGACCGCCGAGCCACAGTCTGTCTCAATACCATGCACAATCAATTACATGTTTAGCTGGCAACATCAGACGACTCGCTCCATAGAACCAGTCGGGTCGTTGCAGTTGAAATGGATCGATTTGTCGGAGAACTATCGATGTGCTATGACCTGTGATATGCGACGCACTCCCCTCCTCTCAGCGGTAAATTACAAATTGGCAAACTGCACGCCACTAGCGGCGACAACCTGCTTTTACTTGGTAGGTCGATTACGAAATGTGCGTCATCTCGTGAAAAAAAAAATACTGTATAAGTTTTTTCCATTTTACAACCGTCACTGTAATCACCCGCTTGCTCTAAACGCGTACATCCCTCCCCCTTCCCCCTTTGCGGCCATCGGAAAGGTGAACCCATTCACCTCATGAACGCCGGACAAGGTGGGAGTGTCCCCGAAAAATTTCGAATCCATTGCAAGTGTGGCCACCTGAGCAGATAATCGTTGTTGCAACGCTCGGCGGATTTTTGAGGCCGACTGCTCGCCAACAGGGAAAAACCGGACTAACCAACTAAACCTATTTGTTTGTAGCGGAAAAATGAATTGCGTATGACGGGCAAATATTCGCTTTGGAAGTCGCCGGTGTCTGGTTTTTTCCCCTCCTGCCATCTGAACATTAGCAGCGCTACCTATTAGGAAAAATATGAAACCTGATTGCTTGATGGCATAATTTTGCAAAAACTATTGGGCAATTTAAATTTTTGATTCCAATTTATTATGTGAATCTCTTTTTTGTCATCGAGGAGTTTTTCGTAGGTAACTACCTTATCTCGATACCCTTGGCCTTCAGGGGTTGCTTGCGGGTCAGGTATATATCCTTATTTTGTAATCACTCAAATGACCGATTTATTTCAATTTATTGCATGGCGCTGCACGCTATGACGTTATTAGCCTTACATTACGCTGGGATCGCGCCGAAACGCGTCATCATAACAAGGACAAACCAATTTTTTTAAATATGTTCGAGTATTTTCATCTAAAAATAATAGTTGCCGCTGCTTCGACCAAAAATGTTAAGGAAAATACGAGAACTGTGACCAGTGACTTTTTTTTACACAGGTTGGTTTTTTTCCTGTGTGCTTCCCTAGATATTTTTATTACCGGCGCCCTCTGTCGGCCAATGCCAGAAATGTTCGCGGTCATCTGCCAGAGGCTATCTACGGCATTCTTACTTCAAAGAAATCGAGTGAGTAGAATTGGTCGAGTCTCAATTTTCTCGGATGGTCGATTCTTTTTATTCGAAGCAAACGACCGTCCCTCCATTGTTCCAACGATATTCTATTTTGGAAACAATTAATCTAAAGAATTTCGCATCTTCATTCGTTATTTGATTTGCTACGCGGTTTGTTTGTTGGCGCCTGCTCTTTCACACGTTATTCCGCCAAAAAATGAAATTGACATTTCCTCAACAACAGTATTACAATTCTTAGAAATTGCGTCCCTAAATTTGTAAATACATTTATTCATTTATTTGTAACAATTAATTATGCAATGCTGTAATCGGATAGGCACGTCTGTTTCAGTGCTAGGAATGTGTGCATCGTTTACGATGTATTTTCGTAAAATGTGAAAGGATGCATAGCAATATTTTTGCATACTTCGATCGTATTCCTATGTCTCGTGTTCCACATTAAATAATTAGTGACTTGAAAAGAAGCAGCTGTTAAGGTAGTTTCTTCAAATCTGAGAAATGGATTATGAAAAATTAAAAACATACTATTCTTAAGATTGGTAGACCTAGAATATTAAATAGAAAATGGGGCTAGGATAGATCTAGCACTATAATCCGACCTAGAATATTACTTTACAGTGATACGAAAAATTAAAATTAAGATTTAATAGCCATCTTTGACCCAAATGTTAGCACAATTAGGACGTTTAAATTATTTTATAGCCGTTCGTTTTATGCGAGTTTTTGCTTGCTAAAAAGCTGAACGTTTGTGCTCAAATTGAACAATAGTTTTCATTCTTATAAATGTATTAATGGTTCTATCGGTGTGAACGCATCTTTTGTAGTGGGTCAGCAAGAGTCTGGGGGTGAAATATTGCCCTTGTTAAAAAAGAAGGCGAACCTTCCCTTTCTATCCGTCAAGCTCTTTGCCGCGAGGGCTCATGAATGTCAGTCAAGGGTCTAGAGTGCCAACGACAGGTTTGAGACCGACGATTCTCTTTTATAAAAATAGTCAATTTTTAACAAATTGGATCATAGACTCCCATCGCTTCCCTTTTTCAAGAAATAACATTGCCAGTTTCAATCGACATGTCGTTCAGGTACGCCAATGTTGTGCAGGTCACGTCTGACAGGATTCATCCTTCTATGCAATTCAACTTCACTGGGTGTCCGAAGCACCTGTTCGGTGGCGCTGTTTCGCTGTCCAGGGGGCGCTCCAGGACACGAAGGCATGATCAGTGGGAAAGGGGAGGGCAGATAGAAAATCTAGGCATCGCCGCCTCTCTCGCTCTCTCTCTCTCTCGTTGTTACCTGTACGGTCTACGTCAGCCGGTGGGTGTCCTGCAAAACTCGACCTGTGACTGCTGGCGCGACGCACTCGAGAGGGCAGTCTGTCGATCGGGCAGACATCGCCGTCACACATACACACATTTTTTTTTTTTAATTTCTTAATTGGCGGTCACTGTTGGCTGCCCCTGCCGAAGAACGCGCGCTTCATAACCCCCCTCTTCTGTGGTCGTTCGAGATCCGTCAGCGAGTAAATAAACTCCCAACGAATTCTTCATAGATATACAGTAGACTAGTTTTGTGTCTGTTGCATTTTTTGATCGGCAAGCGGGAAAGCACAGTATTTGGTTTTGTGAGAAAGTTACTGAAATGAATACCTCTGTCGTACGATCGAACAATTCGGACATTTACGGTGAGTTTGTGTTCAAGTTTGAAGAGAGTTTCGACTACAATGGTGCAATTTCGTGGTTCGCGAGGAAAAGGCTGACTCCTTTTGCGGTGAGTTTTATGTTTTTATATAGTTTTAAAATTGCATGGTAAAATTAAATGTATCACTACAATTTGTTGACAAATTAGAGTTTGACATTCATTACATGTAAAACAATTCAAGTTGGAATCAAAAACAGATTAAGTATGTTGTAAAACGTTCGCTTTCGATATAAATCGCCGCATCTTGGATCTCAATTTATAACGCTTTTAAATAAGAGATTGTACTTTGCATGCGTTACGTATTTTATTCGTACGTTTTACAAGTTCAATATTCAACTCGCAAATCGTACGAATCCAATAATGCGCATCAGATTGATTTTGCCTTTGAAAAATTAATTCCAGTCCGATCGTAACTCTTGTGTGAACATATGTTGCGCTCTTCAACGAAATTTAGAAATCCACTCATTTAAACTATCTACAAATATTTTTTTTTTTAGCGCATGTCGGTTATGTTCTGGCGACCGGAAAAAGTATCAGTAAACATCATCCTAAAAATAAATAAATGACTGTGATGTTTGTCGATATCAAGCGCAATTTGCGCTTGAAAATTTGTTTAGTAACAAACGTAACTTTAACGATGTCTTAGATTAATATTCGGACAAAATGGTTTGTTTTCTCTAAAGTTCTCGACTACATTGTAATTCGTATGTTAATAAATTCAACACATTTATTCTGTAAAAATGTGTTGAATTGTGGAATACTTGTTGCATGAACACTTGCTTATTTTATAATTATAGACGACCATCTCATTATAATGCTTCCTCATTCAAGTGCTCGTATATAAGTCTGACCTGTTTATTGTTGGCTTAACAGCCTATTATCATCTTTATTGGAGTGTGCTAACCTCCGATTGCCAACGACTGTGCATAAAAGTTATTTAAATGATTGCGCGTATTACAATTGATCATAAGTATATACCCCCGGGCTGCTCAATTTAAGGATGGACTGTTATCAAATAACTACAGAGAAGCGTCTTGTTTTGATTTGGGGGAGAAAACAAGTTTTGCTTTTGACCCGATTCCATACTCTGATATTTTCTTTTTATCGCTCTGAAATTTGAATTTAATTTTTTTGCAGCTGGTCGCTGTATACGTGTCGCTTGTGTACTTGGGGCAACGCTTCATGCAAAATAGGCAACGATATCAGGTGAGTTTCTTCAAGACTGTGTCTGTGACGTCACATTACGCGCGAACTGCAATTCGCCCAAGACAAACCGAATTGGTTCTTAATTTATTTTTCTTAATTTTCGTATTAATGGAGAAATATTGAGAATCGCTAAAAATCAGATTTTCTGGTTAGATAAGATATATTCGCTATGTTCAATATCTTCGCTCAAATATTATTTTTTTATCGAAATACTCGTATTCTCTTTATTTGGTGTTAAACCCTTTGGCTATTTATGAAATGTACAGTCAGAAAAAAATCGGCATTCAAGTTGCGCTAAATTATGACAACCGAAAAAATATAAGAATAGAACAACATTATAAAATTTTACAGAATTTGTCAAATAATGGTATCACCATAGATAATTTTCTTAATCTCTCTTTCTTGGGGATACTTTACTGGGTCGGGTCAGGGGTCATGCACCGTAAATGTCAATCAACGTTTGGCAAAGGGGGTGTGTCGTTCTATTTTTCGGCTACCTCCTTAATATTTAATGAAAAAAGCGCCCCGATACACTAACTACTGTACTCAACCGTTATATGCGTTTGTGTAAAGGTGAGTTAGCTTAGGTTGGGTTAGTTTGTTTCACTATTTGCCCTTACTATTTGTGAGGGGGAAAAATCAAATTTTCGTTATTGCATTTAACTAATTGTCTTAATATGAATAGAGAACTACTCGCCACGTTTATTGCGCGATTCAGCCGATGGCTCCTCTGGTGGCTTGAAAATTTTAATGTCACATGTGCGACGACGCCTACATACACTGATTTGCATAATATCACTTTGACATTCTGAGAATCTGAATATGAAAGCGTCTGATTAATGAATATTATCTACCATGTTGATTGCAGCTGCGCAAACCGTTATTCATTTGGAACGTTTCCCTGGCGTTGGTGAGTCAACCGCTTTGTCTTTTTTTTTACAATATATCTGTACGTACCAGCGTGTATATGTGCCTTTCGATTCTTTATCAACTGTCCCGGAATGGAATGTGATGCGTCAGATACGTTTGACCGGCTCAAATACTCACTCGTGTCTAGCTGCCGATTGTCTTCGTTAAATAAGGCGAGCGTTTCCAAGAGTTCAATAAATTACAGGAACACAAAAAATTAACGTTTGATCGTTTAGCTTAACTGGACGCAAATTCGGTTTACACGAGTAGAGGCTGGTCACTTTTGTACGGTCGTCAGCGCGTCAGTCATCCAAAATGGCGACAGCATCACATGTATTACCCACATATTCGAACGTGGTGTTACTCGAATTTTATTGGCTCCAATTGCGGATATTCGAAATTCTATCACGAAATTTCGCAACAGGACGTTGCTCGTAATAGGACGTTGCACACTTTCTTCCCCCGCTATTTCGCGTAGTCGAACTTCGAGATAAAGTGGACAACTTTGAGATTCAGCCATAGCGGCATGTGGTCACCTCTGGTCACATCTGGTCAAACATGAACATGTCACCGCGGTGATAACATCTCGCGATTCACTACTTTAAAAGTCCGCCCAGGCTGGTCACACGATCGGAAAATTTGTATTGCTCGGATGGTGCCTACTATGTCGAGCGCAACATTTGGAATTTGAAACATAGAAGAGGATGTTTCACGTTTGTGGCGATTTGTCACATACGGCCACATGAATGTGCAATTTTTCGAAAGTGTCGATACCGTGCAACACCCACGTACATACGTGCGCTCATCATACATTTCGTAAATGTAACAGAGTGCTGCTAATGTTATGGTGAGTGATCTCGCTTCGGCTCGACATTGAAATGCGACCACCTGCAGTATGTAGGTAGTTGTTATTAGGAAATTCACAAATCGATATTACGCCACATGTTCTAACTCAAAGCGAGTGACCAGGATTCCATTCCCAACGCAATGTGTTGCCTGCTTTATGGATACAGGAACATAACCTCCCACTAGATGGCGCCAATATAAGTTAATTGCTTATTTATCTTTTTATATTGGTTGTATTTTTTATATTTTGGTTTTTTGTACTGCAGCAGTCATTTGGTTTTAGTTATTTAACCATTTAGGTGGCTAGTGGGCAAATCCTTGGCCCTTCGCGTGCGAAATATCTACAATAGCCTTAAGTCATCTCGTCTGATATCGTTAATGTTCAAAAAAACGAATGAGGTACCAGCGTCATCTGAAGATAGCGATTTAAATGTTTATATGGCGTGTAATATATTTTTTTTAAATAGCAAATATAATTTCTAAACAAGATAAACCGGAAAATAAAGCGTACCGTCCGCGGTTGATCATTTTTAACAGATGACACGCCATGCTGATGTTCGTTCTATCGTTCGGCTCATTTTGTTTTGAATTTTTAAAGAAAGTATTGTGCAATAGTGCAATTCGAAAATAGTAAATTCAGTGCATATAAGGCATAACGAGATTAAACGTTGTCGACATTTTCTTTTGCAGGGCACACTATTCGGGTTAACGCGGACCACACCACAACTGTCGTACACAGTCAGTCGCTTCGGATGGCATCACTCTGTCTGTCACAGCTTGGAAGAGGACTGGAGCCCTGTCGGACACTTCTATGCTGTGCTCTTTACGTTGAGCAAGGTAATATCCAGTTGGCGTTGATTGCATTTTACCTCTACAGGATTTTACGCCCAAATCGACAATTTCGCGTTTCGAGTAAGAGTTGAGCATCCTAAAAGTATGTATAATTTGTGGTGAAATGAAATTTGTATAATTTACGTGTCATATAGGTAGTCCATCTTCAAATAAGTTTTTCTGCTTCTTTTGATTGTCCTAAATAATATGACGTTTTAATTCAAATTAAAGTGGTGGTTGGATACGGTAAATGGTGAAACGAAAATTAAAGTACCGGTTGTAGCAAAACTCTTTTATGGTATCAATTCCAAAAAACGTAACTAGCTGATGGATCGACTTTCTTAGCGTTTCAAATTAAAGTTTGCAAGGTATGCCTAATTACGATGTCTTAAGTTGTAAGATTAAGTCAGGAATCGATAGAGCAGCAAAAACCGCCAACCTTGCAACATGTCATAGTATCTAATTCATCAAATAACACTTGGGATCGTTGAAATAGTTGTCACATAGTGCCTAAGTACCAAGAGTGGTACATTAAAGAAAAATATAAAAAAATCAAATATTATCAATTCTAGTAAATTATTTATATTTGCATCTTACCAGCGGTTTTTCAAACGCCACCACTGGTTGCCAATAAAATATTATAAGGATGTTCACTGTGATTTCCCTTCAATCCTTCATACGATATATTTCCAGTATTAAGACACCTTTCGGTCCTTTCCTCTCCAGAAATAAGACGCAGAATCGTTAATTACGCAGAATTGTTAACGTGTCAAAACGGCTCATTTAAAATGTAAATCTAGTTTATAATCCTAAGTTTCAAACTGTCTGTCCGGAAGTTTACTTATACTTGGCGATGTTGAATAAAATTTGAGCTGTAGTGAGTTCCTCAAATTTGTAGTTGAGCGCAAGTTATATCAGTTCTCGATTTTGCGTATCCAATATTATAAAACAAAGAATTGGATTTTGGTGTGCAGAGCAAAATTTCAGAACGGCTCAATGAAATCGCATAAAAATG